>JARQSW010000315.1:1332305-1556616 GCA_030142375.1 Calameuta pallipes
ATCGCCACTGCCGGTCGCCCCACTCCCGTTTCCTACTAGCTCCACCCCGGGACGGCATTAATGTCCCGCAGTGTACATATCACGACGATGGATGTATTTGAATAAGGATGAAACAGTCAAATTAGCCTGAATAAAAATGCATTAGAAACCCTTGCAGGGCACGAAGAGATTTGTGGAATAAGGTAAATTTATATTCAGGGTAGCTCTTTTAATTCGATAGCAAGGGGGCAATTTCGTGGCAATATTTGCTGAATATAGAGACCCTCTGAAAGGTAGTCTCTGGCCTGGTACGTGAAGTAGGTTAGTGTGATTGTGACGTCACTCTGCGGCAACCCAGTTACCGTTCACACCGGCGGCTATAGTCAACTGCGGTAAAATACAACGGCCCGACGGACCTTCCTAGACATCCAGAAATATATCCCGAAGGATAGTTTTAGGTAGTATACATTAAAAAAAAGAGAAATTGAAACACATCTCACTCTTTCACGACCCTTGGAGTCTCAAAAGTGGACTTTCGCGATGTCGCTGTCTCTGTAGGGAGCTAATTAATTGTCACAGAGTATATACAGCCTCCGCAGAATGAGGGATGAGATCTCGGGAGAACTAGTAATTTATGAAGGGTCCATCTTGTTACTGCGTTTGTTTGCCCCGTGTCAATTCCATTTGTATTCCTGGTCACTGTCGGATTACAGAAGTCCTTCGGGACATTGGTCCTTCGCAGTAACATCCTCCTACTGTACACGTGTCAGACCCTCTTTGATGTTGTCCCTACGTCGAAGAAGCCCACGTTCGGAGGCTGACCGTTGTATTGACCATAAAGCCATATATTTTCACGCGTTCGGATATTTCGTTGCGTGATCTATAAACCTGGCGCGACGTTTTTCGAACGACGCTTGTCACATCGTATTTTACTGTGACTACATAATTAAACGTCAGACACTTAAATCGTAAGTTAAAAAATTTCGCAAAATTAATGAGATGATCTAAATGAACATTTCCACGAAAATTTCAATAGACATACGAGCTCGTGACTTCCGCGACACCAAATCACCAATCTATAGGAATGCTTTGTGAGAACCTTCGTTATATCACAATTGGCGAGTAAAAATGTGCAAGGTATTTAATTAGCGACGGAAGAGAGTTCAGGAAGTTCCTCATTGACGGTTGAGTCGAGTGCGAAAGTAATTTATGGTATTCGAAGTGATAATGATACCGAAGGGGACTTTATGACTTCGTAACGTTGCACAATGAGCATCCAGGAGTTCCAGATCTCAATGACGACGTACCTTAACGTACCTTCGTTATTAACAGCCAAAGTTAATAACGTAAGGAACTGATGTAATTCATAGAACCTTAATGGCACCATCAACCATCTATGGTAATATCAAATTAAATGAGTCGTTATCTTCATCATAGTTTTCCTGCGTCGTATTCGGTACTCGTAGTCGATAGGTCAAAGTTCCTTCTTTTATGGAAAGGACGTCACATCTTTTTACGATCCAAGGGGGTGGTGATCCTTTCGATTTGATCTTACCGAGCCGAACCCAATCTACTCGGTTTATCCTTGATCCAAAGGGAGGTACGTGAACCAAATAGCCTTTCGCGCGAGTTCACAACGCGGATCTAGTCCTAATCGTATATTAGGTCACGGCTAGAAAATTGAGCTCTAGGATAACCTTGCTAAGGGTAAGAAACCGTCGAGTCTAGGAACTTGGAGTATGTTCCTTCTTATGGGATTTACTATCTTTACTTGGGGATTTAAATCCTATTCTCGTACACGCACAGAGCTTCACACTTGCAAATCTACTGGCCGAGTTGCCAGTGTCTGTGCATTCGCACATACACCTTAATCACGCGAGTCTAATTCACACTGTATAAGTCCCCTTGTATACTCTGATCTTTTTTCCATTGTTTTAACTAACGTGTACCTGCAGATTCCATTACGATAAGATATCCTGTATGATTGATGCATCGTGCATGCATAAAATACTTTATGATCACCATATATGTATATATATAGACGTTACTCTTCCAATGATCAAATATTAAATCTTCCTTCGACCCGTGCCCATATGATTAGATTATCCATTAGAATTAGCTATTTGGTGGAGACTTATTACAATATCAGCGAATCTTATCGACGTACTGTCATTGATATTTAATCAGTTTAAATCTTATCTATCTGCAAGACGAACAGATTCAAAAGAATAAGAAAAAGAAAAAGGATGAACTGGCAAATATTTGTATTGAATTACACATGCGAGATCGCTAAGGTAACTCATGACTTTTGTACTAAATTCCAAGTTCTAATTATGTCTGCAATCGACATGAGGTATTAACAGAGAGGCACAGGGAGAAAAAGAGGAACAGATGAACAAAATGGGACAGCCAATAGCAATGGGTTTTCAGTGTGTCTACTTTATTATTCTGAACCTCGTGGCTTTCTCGCGTTTCCACTGCTGCGAACAATGCTGACATTTGGCCCTCTTCCAGTGCGATGCCAGTAGATCTCTCGAGCAAGAAACTTTTTACCCAGCCGACTCGAACAGCACTTAGCTCTGCCGGTAATGCACAATAGAAATTCATACGCCATCACCATATAGCCTCTCGCATTCCATATTTTCCTTTTTTTTTCTTCTTCTATTCACTGACTTTCCCATACGTACGCTCATTTCGCCTGCACTTTCCTTATCCTTTCTAATTCCTTTTTTTATGGCTCCCTACATGCTATTCTTATTATATGCCGAGTTTTACTTTTCCGGTTTTAAGAGAAAAACACATGCACGTACGTCGATGGACGTTTAATCTACCTCTTTTGGGCTTTTACTCTTTTTCCTTGCACTCACATGGGAATTCGATTACGGTATCATGGCGAAGCTTCGATGTCTTAGAACTGCCGGTGCAGTAAAACTGCACAGACTGCAGATTGGAGCGCTGCCTCGTATATCTTAGCTTTCCTCGCGATATAGCGAGATAGATACCCTTCCTAGCAATTGGAATTGTCGAATTTTCTTTTTACTCTTTTTCGATTAGATACGACTACCTTATTCGCTCGGAGAAATTATTCCGAAAGACATCCTCAGACATTTTCATGATACCAATTCCGCACTTGGAAAGGACTTAGCAAGGGGTTTTTATCTGCCAACATTCCAATGGAGAAGTTTCTTCCCTGTTCTACGTTGTAAAATGACTTTCGTTGCTTTTGCTATGTTTGTGCAGCATTGGTCCCGTTAACGAGGTTCTCACGAGATGCCCTGGGTCGTCGTTATAGTACGGTGGAAATGTGCTGGTCCACTCCAACATACGATAGTCCTCTGCCGACGTGGAGCGTCGCGACGCTCCCCCGGTAATCTCGGTCAGATTTTAAAATGGATTCCGCGGATCCGCAATAACCTCTTTTCCGCAAGCTCGTATAGGGAATTGCGCTTACGGCAGGAAACATCCCCGCACAACTAAGCCAGCAAGATTGCTTCCTGTTCCTGGAGCGATATTTTTTTTTGTTAAAAAAATATATAAGGAGGAGAGAACAACGAAGGAAAAGAAATAGAAGAATCCTGGATGGTGAGAAAATGAACAAAAAAAGTACCGGTTATACGGAATGCATAATTACCAGAAATATTAATTAGTACCGATCGACAGAAGCTCTGTCTACGATTAGAATTAAACCTCTTCAGGATATCTGGTACATCATCTCCACAGAATTTCTGAAAGGATCATTCGAATTCCAAGACTGGGCTGATCTCCTCCATTATCCGTAGGAGGCTTCGTCAGATATCGGACGTACTTGCTAATTTCGCATCGGACTCTATCGATCGGTTCTATAAGTAGGTCTTGGTTGGGTACTGGGTAACTTGTTAGACAGCTATATCTATAGGTGTATCTATCTACCTGCAAGGATTCGAGTCTGCCAGTTACCGTTGGAGAATATGGAAACTGGGACAAGCCATTCCTTGTGGTGAGCTTTCCTTTCCGGGTATCCTGGACTCCTGGACTCTGGGAGTGGACGAGGCGAGTATCGGAAATAGGTGTGGAAGCCGCAAATTGAGTAGCGGAGAATCGGAGGTCCTAGAAAGCGGACGTCCCGTAATTTCCCGAGGGTGAAGCGGTGCACCGAGAGACCACGAGTATAAAAGGGAGTTGAGCATCCTATAGGGCCACTGCTAATCTACAGGATACTCGTGGGATAAAATTTAAAATAAGGCAAAGCACTTTAAAATCCTTCTCGTAGATGTTACTCGGTAATAGTATTTTACTTCTTGTACCGTTAGAATGGTGACTGCAGAAACGTCTAAGAGAAACTCCTGCCCTTCTGACCTTACGGGATTCCCCCGAAACGATAACACGATACATCTCAATTTCAGAGAATGAGTCTTATAGTCGGTCGAGACCTTTTCAAAAAATTGGTAGACCAATGGCAGTTGGGTCATAGAATAAATCAGATATTTCTTGCCGCTCTGGGTTCCCCGCTCCTGTGGGTAATTTTCAAATGGGAAAGAAGGAACTCGCTAGCGAATCCAAATGAAAGTTATTTCTATAGGAGGGAGAGGGTGGTGTGGCTGAGCTTTATTTATGGGAGATTTACAAAATTGGAAAAACTTTCGATCGACCATTGTCGCAATTGACGGGACACCCGCGTTACTTCTCCATGGGGTTCGGTTGGTCGTTTTAGCAATTGGCACGATGGGGTGGAAAGGGGAAAAGTGTCGATCAATAAATCGGGTTCTTTCGATAGTCAATGGGATAACGAGTTGAAAGCATATAAACTTTGTCGTCTGAATTGAATTTTTGAAAAAAAAAAATGTAATACGCCATAACCACAATTTTTCTTTAATTTCCGCCGGCGGCAGACCCAACCTCATAAATATTCTCCTAGCTGCTACTCTTCTTTCGCTATACTGACAAAATAATACGAAATCCCAGGTCGACGTTGGTTTATCGAAATGGTCGCACGCTATTACGTAACACGCCATACAGGACATGTAGGACATTGTTATGCATTACGAATACCTATTTTGCTACACGTTGATATCTTCGCTCAGCCCGTCAACCCCATTGAGCGAATCGACCCCCATAGTTTGAAGGGGATTGCCCCAAGAAAGGAGACCCTAAATTTTCACAATCAAGAATCATGATGCCCTGTAGCGAGAAGGGCGAGGGGTTATTTTCCCGTCTCTCATATAATTTGCACCCCTAAACTTATAGAGTCGTACGGGACCAATAGACGACGTCCCCATAAGGGCAAAAGTCCTGTAAGATTTGTCCCGTTGGAAACCCCGTGGTTTCAGGAGTGCGTTCCTCCTATCTCCCCTAACAAATGACAATCGGCCTAGAATTTATGGCGCGTTATCGTATTAGGCCGACCGTGAGTAATAACATTACAGGAGGGATGGCTGTAAGGCAGAACCCAGCCGGATTCGTACGGATGATAACTTGATAACCAAAGCGAGACGATACCATCCATTAAGACGGCAAAATTTTAATGGCGCTGCAGGAACTTGTAGCAAAAGTGAATTTTATCGTGTGGAACGTTCAAAGATTAATTCCAGCATACCGATTCACTTATCAAATGGGGATTAAAGAAGAGAATATAAATTAGCATTTGCAAAATCGTTCGACTTGACACGGCTATATTTTTATTATTAATTCGTAAATTTCTCACAAGTCGAACCCATACTAAAATTCACTTGCGTCCAGAATATATCACGGCTTACGTTCTCATTAAAGCAATAAACATAAAGGCTAATGTAACTTTTGGCTAATTAAATTTTTCTTTTTTGTTTCAGGTATAAAATTCACGTGACACCAATTGTGGACAATAGAACGGACATTTTTTGCGTGCCAGAAAGGGGTAATTTCCTTATACAATTTGCCTTAACGTTTCACCCTGATGATGGAGAACAGCTTTCCATATTCGAACTCCAAACGTTGAATGTTCACATGTGTAATTAGGAAGGCCACTAATTGCCGCTAAAAAGCTCGGACACACGCTCCTACAAACTCTAGCCCGGTTCTTCGTTCTGAGGTCGAAAGCTCCACAGGTGGCTCTACCTTATATTATACGAGAACCAGCAAAACGTACAAGCACCACAGTCAGGCTATCAAGTACAGAGTTTTCCAAAAGTCCTGACGTCGCCCATAAACCTTCGTTACAAAGTCACTATGTATCAAGTGCATGAAGCAACGATGCTAAAATATTGAACGTACCGTGGGTGAGCCTAGTGGACAAAAACAGGCACGTCGCACCGACTAAGAGACACAGTCCTTAGGGTGCGTCATGCCGATTATCATTATGAAAACCACGCGATCAAATATTCATGCAGACCCTTCAGCGAGCCTAGTGGCTTTCCCCTGGTAGAAAATAAAATAAAGTAAAATAAAAGGGAGCAAAAAAAGGAAGCAAGTTCATACACCGATGCAAGGGTGTTTTCAAAGTGAAGAATCTACCCTTGGGTGAGAGAGGGTAGATAGCCGCAGGGTAACGAAAGATCCCACTTCGAGATACCACCCCATGATTAAATCCATGACTCACGTAGGCGAGCGACGCATGGGAAATTATTTTTAGACCGTAATTTTAACCCCGACGAAATGTAATACGCTTGTAATTGCCAGCCGCAGCACTGTGCGCATTGTAGAAATTATAGGGCTGCGGCTCGTTGCTTCTGGGACACACGAGGCGCAGAAACGCGCCACAGGGATACGACAGAGAGAGGCGAAGGATGAAACAGGGTGCGGAGTGTATTTACGTGGGCCAGGATGACTTGGGACCGGAAGCGACACGGGTTCCATCTGTTTCGTTATTTTCTGCGGTTTCCTCCTCTGTAACCAGTTGCTCGCCAAGCGCCTAACGATGACCTGTCATTGATTGAAATTATTTCGAAGCTATCACCAAGTTGCATTTGATTAACCACAAAACTCTCTAATTACCGCGAGCTAGTTCGCATAGATCGATACGAATTTCGTGTGGCTTTTAGCCACAGTTATTATTTCTCTCGGGTTGGCTGCCGTGGCTCGTGTTTTCCCAACATCCAGTGCGCTCCGATAAACGCATGAATTCACGGCCAGCACGAGAATAGCGGTTCGCGCCGCAAGTAACACGGCCATCAGTTCGAGAGCAATCGAGCCACAGTGTGGCCCGCGGTGAAATTAACAATTTACCCAATTAACAGTTCATTTGGGAGCGCGAATCGTTCTAACGGTATCCACAACAGCCGTATTGTTTATCTGCATCCATGAGTCACTGGGGCTTTCATTATTTGTCAATGTTTTTCACACGCACTTGCGTGTCCACCGGTCGGGTAGCTTTGCGTGATCCTATGCCCGATGGGTGTTTCCCAGATGGTCGCAATTTCTTACCAGGTATATGTTAAACCTGATCGAGCACCGATGAGAATGAAGTACCTGAGTGGTGTCTACGTGAATTCATCTCATTTGCAAAGCTTTAACATAAAATCGTTAAAACCGTGTTTTCATATAAGTATAAGCCATACAAAACTATTACTAAAGATTGAAATATCTTGCCACTCTGCATCCTATGTATATTTTATCACGGAAATATCCTCCTTGGATTTCGTATTAATGCCCTGATTCCGGGTATAAATAAGACTTCTTGAACTTCATGCAATAGGTCCTACTGAGCATTTCTTATCACGCCTAAAACCAATCAGATTGGACCTTATGTGCGTTCTCGAGACTCGGATCTGCTACACCTATCGTTCGATCGATCCGATATCATCGGGATGAGCTTCTCGGACCCTAGTGGAAATTTTCTACGGTAAGTCCAGGGTCTGTCTAGGTCTCCACTAAGGGCTAGTCCAGGTCTAGGTAGGATTTGGACGGGCCCTAGATCTTCATAATGGAATTCCTACTGGAGTAAAGGTGCATTTCAAAGACATTCCCGAGGGCGAGATTCACATCCATCCTTTTTTTCTCTCTCGTACCACGCTCCCAAACCAACCGTGTACGTTCTCCTGGGTCTTTAGTCTTCTCGGCAATTCCAAAGATTTCCTTTATCGCTCTCAGAGGAAATCGCACGCAATACTACATTCGTACGATTCAAGATGCTCTCTTTCGTTCGGTCGAAGAAAATCAAAAAATTTTTACATCAGAAAAATTATCCTCAATTCGCGTTCGCTTTAAACGAAGGACCTACAGGATGAATCTGGAGCGCTCTGAAACTTCTCGGAAAATCCGCTCTGCGTTACAATCAATAGAATCAAATACAATATACTTTCACACCATTATTTACTATGAGCATATCAAACGCATAGCCCATTATACCATTTTCACAGCCGTTCTTTCTACCTTCCATAACGAATCGAACGATTCACGCGAATTGCGTTTATGCGGGACTGAAATTCACGGAAATACATTACCTCCTATAATATAGAATCCGCTAACAGGGTCCCGCACGAATACTCTCGTTCAGCCATTAGGCTTGTAATGCAGTTCGCGTTACAGCCAAGGGCTGCAGGCACACGGGCATTGCAGTAGTACTGCAGTGGAACACTTTAATATTCCCGGCTCGCTGGCTACGTGATCGTCCATGATGGAACAATGACGCGAAGTCTCGTTCTTCAGGGTTTCTCATTTTTATATATTTTTTCTCTACATTTCGATTCTATGCATCGATCCCCCGTGGGATGACGTGAGTGACGTAGGTGGTACTCGATTTCTCGTTTCGAGAAATCCTTCACGTGTTCTATGGCTAGGTTCTCCCTATAGCTATACATACCGAAAGAGGGGGTGCAGGTACGGTTTGCTCGGCGCATGCAGAGCCGGAATAAAACTGCGTCCATCGAACCATTCGCCCAGGAGTTGTTACGGCTGTTGCAGGTGCAGCTTCAACCACAGAATGAAGCACGAGCTCCAAACTTACGTCCAGTACAGGAGTCTAGTAGCCGTTTCTTCTTTGTCCGAGAAATATTGCTCTGCTCCCGAATTATTTTCTACCGTACAGTTTACTTTATGGTTCGAAGGGTTTTCCTGCAGTATCTGTATCTATAGGTTTATTGGCTGTATATGTCTATATGTTCGCTGGTAGCGCGCGAGAGTGATAAAGGATTACGGAGATAATTTCTTGATCTCTTATCTTACACGAGTAAGCTGAAAGATACTTTACGTTGGAATATCTGAGGTTCTCAATTTTGCTCTTATCTGGCAGTGATTATTATTCAGGAATACCATTCTGGAATTATGACCGTGGAAAGCGAGCATACCGGTACTATAGATTTCAGAAGGTGGAAATTAAAGCTGGGGAACAATTCAAGGATTGTTATGGAATGACGGAAATCTTCTTGGAATGTATATGGATATATATATATTATATATGTATATGCTTGAGAGGGGAAATGGTTGCTTCATGAGAATAAGAGAAATTGCTTTTTAGAGAATTTACGTTTAAAGCAGAGAGAATGAACGTATACTTGGCAAAACTTGAAGCGGTTTTTTTTAATTAATATTAATTCCAACTGAGCGATGTGTTTACGGTATGAGTTTTCGTGGTGTATAAATTTTCGTAATTATTTGTATATACTTGAAATAGAGGGTAGGGGTGGAATTGGTAAAATTTGAAAAAGAAAGCAGATGAACTCTTCTCTGTCTGTTTCTCTTTTACTCCCTCTTTTTTCTCATGTCCATTTATGTTTTCCACCGTTTTGCACGGCTTAACCGAGCGTAACGACGCCGAGGGCGATTCATTACGTTTTATCCGATAAGCCGCGTCCACACCCAGCGGCCTATCCCTGTGCAACTGGTTCTAAATGCGTCTAATCGTCGATGGATCAGGATCGCAGTAGCTGGATGAAAATTCCATAGGAATTTAAGCACCGCAAATTTAATATCGATGAAATTTGCAATAAAACTATGTAGTATTAAAGACGTGTCAATCCCCTCTGAATTTTTAGCCAGTAATATAAGTTTTTTGCTTTTCGAGCCAGTCACACCCGACGATCCCCAGTTGGATCTCATGAACGTGCTAAGCTTCAGGTTGAATCTGGCGAATTGTTCATTTGGAAGGTGATCGAACATTTCCTAAACGTTTATGGGTAGAGTGTGACGAAGTTAAAAGACATGGCATTCCGGAATGATCATTCTCCTTCCTCCAGGGCCATTTCCGTCACTGCAAATCCCCAATAAAATTCGCGATATTCGAGCTTTGCAAAAATCACGGTACTGCCATTTCGATCATATCTTTACAAATCCCTGCTTCTTATATACGATATTTAAATTTTGGCTTATAAAAAATATTTAAAAACTCAAAATCGCTCCGATACAGCGACTCGACATAGATTTCCTGGCGACGTTCAAAATTCCACCCCTCCTTGTGCCTATCCCTGAATAACCCTCACTGTTGAAGATTAGGGGCACCTTTGTGCCTATATCATACACACATTATACATTTCCAGCGTATCCCAGGTAGGTAAATACTATTTTATCATCCCCTATGATACAAGCTAACGAGTTATTAAGTCTAATACTTTTCACCCTTGTTCCAACAGATCAGTGAAAGTCGAAGCCAACCTGCCGTATCATTAAACACAATTTTTCTTTTCATGATCCACCTAGTGTGTAACATATAATCAATCTCAAAAAGAAATTTCACTCAACACTTTGCCGACTGGTCACGAATATACTCGAGTTCTCATGCTCGAATGTTGTTGACCGGTCATGACTTAACTCGTGTTTGCACTTACATTAATTTATATAGCTTTTAAGCCTGAAAGCAATATAGATCTCGGCTGCACGGAATAGCTTTGACCTCAAATAGCCGTTCAGCAAAGTGTTAAGGGTTAATTTTCTTATGACGTAATATCGTAAAAGAGTCCCGTTATTCTGAAAATAAGTGTTCCAACAGTAAACAGAAGGTTATATGGAATACGTATATGTATATATAGTACACAAGGTTATTCAGTAGAACCGCACCACCTGAAGTTAGCGCGCCTATTTGAGTCTCATAATAAAACCATGTTCAGGTGATACGTTTGTGCTGAATAACCCAGTATATATGTGCAGTCAAACTTCTGTATCCCTATAACATGTCTAGCGTATGTTTATAATATGTATACACATACGTATAGACCCATCCTCATTAAGCAACCAGTCGTGACAACCTAATTCTCAATAGTACTAACATCCGTGATGGCACTTCTCTAGGAAATTTAATCACACGTCCAGCAAGGGTAATAACTAATAATTTATACATAAATATATACCCATCTAGGGGATCTAGTAATATCTTCACCTCGGCATTGTACCATTACTTGCCCATTGCCAACTGGACCCGATTAAACATTTCGTTGATCTAATTCGTTTACGGTCGCGTGCTAGCTTCATACTTGCATTGGCCTGAAAACAAGACGACGATCCCCATGTGTATGTATGTACCTATATGTATACTCGACTGTAATTCAATGGCGACCCAGAGCACAGACCGTCAAGTGCCTTCCTTGCCTTTGCGGCAATTAGATGTTCGCGTATCTCTCTATAGCTTTGTCCTCTGTGTTATGTGCTAGGATTGTGCATATGATAAATGTCGTTTATGTATAATAATAAAAATAACAAATACGTATTACCTCACGAAAGAATCCCGTGGTAAAATTTGTCATTGCCAGGGATTTTTCGCCACATGTAATGTGTGGTGAATCCCTAGTAGAAATTTAATCGAGTAATTTGAAAGTTTATCCAGATTCAATAAAGGCGCTTTACAGGCATTAATCAAGGCGGTATCAAGTGCCGTGAAACTCTCCTTGTATGTATTACCTCGATTCTTGCGACGCCAGCGCTTCTGGCGGTGCTCACACAAATCGCATCTGCGCTTCCGACTCCAAGTAAATGTGACTGAATTTAAATTGTAATGAAAAATAAAAGTCTATTTTTATAAAAATATTTACAGTGAAATTCATAATGCGAAACATTTCATATTAAACGTCTTTAAGTCACCTGGATTGCTATAATATATGGATCCTTGTTACTATAAAATGCTTAAGTATGTTTATATTTAGTGTTCCCATACGTTATTTGAACTATTAAAATTTGCTAAATTATGCAAAATTAGTTTTAAACTCTGGATGACAACGGGATGCCATACTGTCAACTGCTTTATCCAGATTTTCAGGTATCCCTCTGAGCAACGTTAAAGCTCTCACAGATTCGTCGGGCCGTAGACGCGAAGCGTCGAGACGAGAGATTTCACACTCGATGGCGCACGACAAACAACGCGAACCCTGCGGCTTCTCCAGTACCTACCTTACCTCTAACCTAACAATCAAACTTAGCAGATCCTTGCGTGGTTACGATTTTACCATAAGTTTCTTATAATTAGCATGAATTTGGGCCTGAGTCTCAAATGTTGGTAACCCGCAGTATCTGTATCCTCAAATCTCTCGAAGTTCACCGAGGATTCGAGTGGCAGAAGGAACAGCGTTGCCAAGCCCTGATTACATAATGAAATAACTAATTTGAATATAGCATCGATAGGGAATAAATTTCATATAAATTCCCTAGATTAAAAATCTCTTGCAAACAAGGATACGACTTCCGATCGATAAGTACTCGATGCTCGTTTATTTCACTTTTCAAAAAGAAAAAAGTACTGATCCGGTATGTCTTGTAGAATTAAAAAGCGTCAAGGGTGCAGCATATAGAGAACCCCTTTGATACCAAGAACCCCTGGAAAGAACAATCATGGCTAAAGTACGTCGCCAAGGGGCACTACTACGTTCGGTACAAAGCCGCCATTGCAAATGAACGCCCACTGAATGTAAGCACCAATCTCCGTTTGGGTGCAGGTTTTGTAGGAAGGGTGTTTTTTTCTGGTTCACCCCATATCCTTCCCTTGAGGTGTACTCCATGTTTGGATCAATAATCATTCCATTTGTGTATAATGTACTGATGCATTTTACCATAAAATTTATATAATTATTATTATCATTTATCAATTTATAATTTCGCGTATTACTCGAATTACGTTATTCAAATTTTGATTGCAGAAATAAACGATTAAAATTATCTATTAGTTTCACCCTCTATAAACACGTTCGCAGTTCATCGATTTTCAATGGCTGCGTTGAAGATAATCATTGTCAATAATACATTGCACGAAGAAGTGGTGATAAAATTGCAATTTTTAATCAAATAAATATATTTCGTGTTCACGTAAGCGACACGTATGTTAATATTTTAAAGGAATAACTGTCCGATGATACATACGTGCATCTGTCGCGCGCATCAGTTTGTACAATGAAATTTAACTAATAACCCTGGGGGGTTAGTACTTACATCCTAAGGCACCCGGTATAATATCTTTGTCAATATTACATGCGACGGGAATAAAATAGTGGCCCGCGGCATTTTGGTATTAAACGACAACTGTCAGGAGCAAAAATCCACGTATTCGATGGCCACCCTTTCACGTTTCATTTGCCGCAGCGTGGGACTTCGTATACTCTGTGTACGTGTCTCTTGTGTTCTCCCCATTTTACAAGTTTTTTTTTTTTATTTCAACCCTTTTTTTTCGTACCTGCAGTAGAGTTCCCTTCGTATCCTCTGGATAATACTAGCGTTGAAATAAAATTAACCCCGTAAAAACTGTCCATTGAATTGGATCGTAACGTAATAATGCTTAGAAAGGTGCACTCGTATAAGAGTAATTTTATTTTATTTTATCCCGGTCATTTACCTAATTTCCTGGTAACGAGATGTCGTCGACCTTCTTTCGGGAATGAACAATGCAATTATTTGAACCACCCATTATAATGAATCTTTTTGGCTTTATCTTTACACACGTCATTTGTACACGTTTATGGTCTTCTCGAATTTTCTTATACAGGTACGTACGGTTTATACGAGCATATATCTTTGTACGTATTAAGGGTGGTTCACAGTACGGATTTAGATGAGTAGCACTCGTCTGTAAAGTTGCTGAGATGGATGCCAAAATATGCTTTTGGAATTCTGGGCTTTGCAGCGTTTTCGTGTAACAAGGTTTTCTAGACCTACCCTCTTTGCAAAAGGAGCACGAGCGGCTGCCTACTCTTTGGAACGAGGATCATACTGGTCCATCTTCCTGACTCCTGGACGGAGATCCCGGCCATATTTTCTGTGGGAGTATATCTACATACGTGGAAACACGACGGTTGTCTTCTTGGTTGGCTTGTGGTACTAACCTCACTATCTGACAAGAAAGCCACACGGACTTAGGTCGCTACGAGCTAACTCTTCGAAACAGCGCTAATGTAATTTTATAGCGGCCTCTCACGTAACACTGAGGGGATGTTATACTGGGATATTCGTGAGAGGGTTATGGTCGGGACATCCTTTTATCTTCATCTTGGTTATTCTACCCTTCCTGTATATAATTTGGGAACATGGCTGTTCGAAAAAAAAAAATGAAATTTAATGCCCATAAAAATCTTATTTGTCTTTGAATTTACTTTTTTACTCTTCTGTTCTGTTTTTTTCGATTTTTCTCTTTTTTTTCTTGGGTTCCTTCATCTCTTTTCGTACCACTGTTTTTTTGTTCGTTCCCAATGTACAAAATAATCCAGGAATTCGTGGCAAGGGGTGTCTTTTTATGAAAGCTTCCGGGCACTATTTTGAAAAAAACAAAATTGACATACGTACCAATGAATTTCGCCCAACAACCCCTTCGCTATGTTATCCATGCCGACGGTAGAAAATTCCTTGAAAAAAAATCTCTTTCAATATTTTCTTAATTTAATTTTATTTGTTGCATAACACGAATCGCTTCTCTCCTGTTCGCGTATTATTTTCAATTCTCGTCTGATTTTTCCATCCTAATTAATTCCCAAATTAACCCTTCCTTATAAGTCTTATAACCCTTTTAGCCTTCTCCGAATTGATTAAGAATTTTATACGACGACATGAACAACCCTCATTGAAATCCCATTTAATGAACATGCCCTAACCAACGACACGGTACTTAAACATAAACCCCCGTAGGTTGAAAACAAGATAGAATTTCGTAACAAAAATAGTACTGCAATTTTTAATAAATACTCGTTATTAAAAATTTATTCGAGGAGCACATATCGTGATAAAAATATAAATAAATTACACGAATACAAATATTAAGGTTTACTCTTAAAAGAGAAATTAAACCGAAAAAGAAAACTAGTCATTAATGTCACACATGCTTTAACGACCAGCCATCACCTAAGAAGTTACCACGACACGCTAATCAAGACCAGTCTTTTGAAACGCTTAAGGTGCGAGTCGTGTTGCACAATAATAATATCTTATTTTGAGCGACGCGACAAATTACTGAAGGCGAGCACGACAAAGTTAAATTGGGCCTTCGTGCTGGGTGATTTTCTCTTAAGGGTAGTAATTTCGCCATCGCCATTGCGAGAACACCTTTCCGTTCTACCGTCACCCTTGTCCCCTTTTCTTTACGATCAGATACATATTGTATGTACATACACGCTATACGATAAAAATAAGAAAAGAAAATCTCAAAGTTGTATTATAATAGCCATTGAAGATTTCTGACTCCGCTTTCCGTGACACATTAACAGTATGAATTATACCGCAAGCTCGCAAAGTAAGGCAAATGAACTCGTCGCGTTGGCGACGGAAGAGTTCGCTTAGGTTAAATATCTAAACTCGTCGGCACCCATTCAACTCCTACACGACGGTAGAGATAATTTATTCTGGCTATATTATATCTGTGTATATTTTCTACTAGGCAGTCTTCGTCAACGGCTTCGTGACTCTATGGACACAATAGCCTAAAGTTTCCTAATCACGAATCAAGTTAGCTGAAAACAGAGTCTGATGGTACAATATTTTATATACTTATGCATATACTTACTCGTAATGTCCCTATATGCCTGGAAGTTCAGGAACTCTATTGGGTACACTGTATGTATACTTACAACATGGGACCTCTTATAAGACCTGGTGGAATGTTAAAGGCAGGTTCATAAACCAGCGGACCTTTCAAACTATGGGAATCTTTGACCTCAGGCTATCCTAGTACATACAAGCATCTTCGTGATGTACGGGAAGCTTGCCTAGGATAACCTAATGGCTGGTCCATAGGGTTTAGCCTGAGGTGATCTGCACCTCGAATAGCTGGTTCGTGACTTATCTTTTTTATTTTAGAATTTAATTTTTTTTCTCTAAAATCATAGATCTGATAAATTTGCTTTGTTCGTGCGTTTCGTAGTCGTTCTGTCACACCGAGTATATAGGTTGTTTCGTATGTTAATAAATGTCCTAAAAATTTATATGAAAACTATGCAATTTTTCTTAAGCTTTTTCCAATAATTATATCGACAGTGTTCATGTAAAAAGTTAATCGAACTGCTGTTTTCATATATATAAATCGTCAAGCTACCGATAAGTGTACATATGTACAAACTTTATGGATTATATAATTAATCCATAAAGTCGTAAACACACGCTATCGCCAGAAGATTATGAATTTTTAGTTTCAAAATTACAAATGTATATACCTATACCAAAAATATTCTACATCGTAGAATCATAATGTTTCCAAATTCTAAAACTCGTCGCAAGTGCCAACTAAACGATACCGTATCTTGATTAATGTTTTACATACACTTTAAAGTGATATTAATTATCCTTTCATTTCCACTTACCTCGACAAGATTGGCATCATGAAAACTTTACAGTCGAATAAATATACGTTACCTCAGACCGTCATTCGTTTAATCTGATATCCTCCAATTAAAACTTCACCAGTCTTGATTTATCGAAATTCTCTCAATACGAACCGCAGAGTCTGGAACAATATCGATCTTCAACATTGCAAGAACCATGCGAATCAAATATCCAAGAACTTCTTGACAGTTTTCCATTCTCTTCGTCTTTTTCATTTTTTTTTTTTTTTTTTTCTAATCTTAATCCACCATCCTTTTGCACATGTCATATCAAGCTGCACTCTCGAACTTGAAAAATGTCTTTAAAGAACCTCTGACAGGACCTTCGCTCACTCCTTTCCTAGCGTGTGTACCCGGATTAAATATGCCAGGACACGCGAAGGACATAAACTTTCTCGGAGCTTTGGCATCGAAGAGTCCTCGGCTAAGCGTCGAAGTACCCGAATAGATGGGTCGGAGGTTCCTCAGCATTTTTCTTCCTTTGCCAAAGAAATATCCCACCAGGTATAACTATACTCGTAAAAGAAGTATAGAGAAGACTCTCTCATACCTTCTACTCTGTAACTACCTTTCAACCTTAATACACATGGCATTCACACTCTGGGGAGTGAGATAGAGAAAAGAAGGAGCGTCGTGAGCAGTGCAAGCTCAGTGAAATAGTTTTCGCAGAGCTTGCAACCACTATTGGTTACTACATATTGCGGCGGGATGCTGGAGACACTTAGAATCACAATTATTTAACGAGTCGACACGGATACAGGATACCCGACTCCCCGGGGATTTTTAAAACGAATTTTGCAGAACGTTCAGATTCTATCGGAAACTATATGACGACGGGAAGTATTTAATTCAGAAAGACAACGCTGAACTAAAACCGTTTATAAGAATTACAAATTCTGAGTGCGGACATCGTTCTACGGCAGAATTCGCGAACAAAGTTAATCGTTGCGTCGCGCACGACCCACATTCGAGAAAATCGATTAGGCCGCTGTAGCATTCCCAAAGTGAGTGTAAAGGTCGACCTGTTGGAAACTGGGGTACAACCCTCCTGCTCCGTTCAACCCTCATCCATCCTTTCAGACGGATTTATTATTCCCTCGTCTGCGCCTTATCCTAAATTGTTTAGCTTCGCAGACGCCGGAGGTTCCAGCTTTTTCCGTCTGGCGCTGTTCATCGAGGGAACTCCCAGCGAGCCCTTGACGCATAGTCTTTCTCGAAGGAGATTCTGTAACTTTAATGGAAACGCGACGTCGTGTTAGCAAATGAACTATTTTCTAATTTATATAATTACTTTTTCTAATGAGATAATACTAATTGAACGTTCTTTCAACCGTGATAGGTATGTTTTATGAAATAGTCATTTATCTATAATTTGAGGTGACGTAGGTAGTACAATAAATTAATACATAATGAAACGAAACAGTTCTATATCCTTAAAAAATGTTAATACACTATACATATCTATACTCGATGATGTCGCATATAGTTTATTATTTAATCTGGCTACTCGTATAGGGAAATCGAAATTGACTATGCTCCAGGTAATAACATCGTGTTAGCTTACGTATTCCTATAGGATGCGGAGAGCTCAGAATTCATTATCAATTATATCCACATTGATTATAACCACTAATTGGTAATCAATATTCTATATTCCCATTAGGCGTTACTACATTGATGACTGTATTATTTCCGGTTAATGCTATTGCATTTTCCAAATTATCAGAAACCTCGTTCAACGTTAATGTAAACTAGTCTTATGATACGGTGCTGATAAATTTTACTGCTATTCAGAGATCTAATTATTACTTTTTGAGTACATATATCGCCTTCAATTAATATCATTTAAAATATACTTTTTTCTGAGCAGTCATGATATTCGCCTAATAATTATTTTCCAAGAGAAATTCGAGTAAGAATGAAAATTAATACTGAAAAACATTTATTTAAGGGATTTCTAAGGTCAGTTGCAAAAAGTCATCCCCTAACAGTGGCTAATTTTTTTTTTCTTTTTTGAAATTGGATGAAACGTTTCGAATTTCCATATCGGACTGCTCTCGAATCACTCAGCTAAATCAACACGGACCATCCATCTTTGCTTCTTTCCTCGGGTTGGTCTAGTATATATGGATTGGTACGCATGGAGCAGTAACACGAAGAGTCCTCGATATCTTGATTTATATTATAGGAGGGTTGATTTTAAGGAATTGTTTCGTCGGAACGATATAGCCCTTCGCAGAAATTCGAAAATGTATTTTATATATTATTTATAAGCTGCTGATTCATTCTCGTGTTTCTGGTTTCACTCGTGTATAGGTACATATGTATATACAATATGTGTGCATACACTTGTATCTTTATCTTTATATATAAAATACGGATGCAAATAATAATATATAAAGTTTTGCACTTACCGGAAATCTAACAACGAGACCGAGTTCCTCCAACAGTTTTGTTCTGTAATACGGAAATTCATATTTATACTGTGGCGCCGGAAATGGTATAATGGCTTCCTCCAATACGAATAACTGATGGGAGTATTTTCATGTTCGGATTTGGATGAATCTTATCGATTGAATTTCAAAGTTATTCTTTATACAAGCTACAGTACTATGATTCGTCATTTAATAATTGTATGTTCTGCAAAAGGTCTATTTTTTAAATACATTTTTTATACCTTTCGTAACATTGACATGAATATATTATATTTTTACCTTACAATTGTGACATCTATATATGATCAATACCGAGTGGAGTTTCCACTTGCAGAAAGTAGATATGTAGGTACCGTGACGGTCTGATTTATTGTACCTACTTCGTATACGGTACCTTGATGATTTCTCCAATCTTTTCATGGCTCGCGCCATTAGCACTGCTCTTGCGAAAGCAGTCTGCTACGTTCCCCTCTTTTACGCGTTGATGCGCATTTATACTCGGTAGGAAGTGAAAAAGAAAAGTAACATCTTCCTGGCTGAGAATATTTGGGCGAGCATTCATTCGTAACCAATCTAAAATACGTGGCATTTCCTGGCTCGAAAGTGAAACAGAGCGTCATTTCCTGTTGCAGAAATTCATTACACGAGAATCTTTAGTCAACCCGGACGGATTTTTATTTACGTAGAATATACATATAGATATATTACACGGGCGTATTTCGAGAAAAATAGGAAGATAAAAATTCGTTTACTCGAACAACCTATAAAAACCTTAGTGGGCATCAAAATTTTACACATGCAACTCCCATTTTAAATATTTAAAACTTTAATTTTAAGAATCTTTGAATTGGTCAAGTATATATAGATATACGATTGACCGTAAACACATTACTCGAAAAAGAATCCGTCATAGAAATAAAATGGATAGATAAACTCTTAAATTATGCTAATTAGATTTTGGCATTTCGATACATGATTCCAGTTCAGGCAACTCGGTGCTAACTGCTACTATGCATTAATTTGCACTGAATCCTCGATGAAAACTCCGTTATCTGTTTCACGTTGAATTTAATCTTTTTTTTTTAACAGATACTCTATAAAACATGCTCCTCCAGTTTGGTACTAAAAACCTCAGACACCCTGTAGATATAAAACCTAACCTAACCTCCATACAATAGTATCAGTTCGCACCACGTTGATCCGAAATGGGGATTTTCTGAAAATACATAAAAAGCACAATCGTCGCATCTGCGTTTGTGCAATTCATAAATCAGAAAGAGTGCAGCCTTGCAGTCGGCTGGTCTGGCCCGTTATAGCGTTAGTTGAGAGAAAATGGCGTCTCGTTTAAATGGCAAGGCTTTATCTTCGGTCCGCGCGGACGTGTCCTTCCCAAGGACAATGAGTCGTCGAGTGGAGAGACGGATGCTCCGAAGTAAAACCATAGAACGTAGCGAAGAGGGAAGATGCATTAGCGGATTCAAAGAGTCTCCTCGAGCCGTCATTTTCCAGCCGCAACCGTCACCCCTTACACAATCTCACGTACTGACACCCATACCTACGTCGCATTATTTCCTCGTCTCACGTACCTACGTCGCGGCTGTAGACAGGTCGCTTATGGCATCGTTATATATCCGCACAAAACTTATGTCGAAGGTGTCGTCGCGATGCACCATTGCTTACGTCATTGGATACACCAGAGAACCACTCTATTGTAAATTGGTCGGGTACCTAGAACGGTGAAAGCCTTTTATTGAATACGTGGTTCACATCTCAATATTTATTCGCACTCTTCTGCAGGGAATACCCATGTGCATATGTAGAAATATATATACATATACACTATAATTAAATAATATAATAAATATTTTCTCCTTATAAATGCACAAGCCATGTACGCTCTAGAAAAATGGTCTCTGCAGCGGATAATTGAATGCGAAGAATTAGGTCGAGTTGAAGAATCGCTAAAAAGTCTATAGTCTATATGTAGAGGACTGGTATTAGCAGGAGGTACAATATGTATACTTATTATACGTAACTGGTATATAGGTACAGGACAGACACTACGTAGCTTCCGGTAAGGAAACGTATCTCTCGTGCAAAGGGTGCTGAAACCCTCGTAAATAATTCGAAATCAAGGAGGTGCTCGTCCACGTTCCGATTATCCGATCTTCCTTGGTTCTCTTGGTACTTACTTTTACTGCTTTCTTTTTCCTTCCTTATTCTATCTTTTCGCTTCTGTTCTGCCCTCTCTATCTCTTTCTCTCGTTGTTTTCGTCTTGCCCGGCACTTCTGGAGGGAACGAAGCCGAATTAATTGCACGGAGTCACGGCATGTCTACATTACTCAAGGGTTCCTTCTGATACGGGATGAGACGAGAGAGTGCACGGCGAATGAGGGGGAGAGGGCGTGGAGAGGGAAGTAGGGAGAAAGAAGAATTGAGGGTGTACGCGCTTTTCCCCATCCTTATACTTGCTGCCATGGTGATCGTACTAACGAGATGTCTTGCGTTTGCATGCAAAGCTTTTTTTCGTATTTAATTATAATTGTACATTTTAATTAGATGAGTAATTGGGCGACTAGGCGATCATTTTGAAGCAATGAATTTTTTAGTAGACATTTAAGACTTCACGCTGTTCAGGATATTTAAGTCAAGGACGTAGACACTTTCGATAACCAAAATAATTAACTTTGCTGTAACTTGTCTTACTAACTAGAAGATGGTGGGTACCCAGTGTCACTAGGGAGTTGGATATTTTGTTAAAGCAGCGCGGGGACTGTGCTGAGGTTAATATGGTCGAGGCCGAAGACGTAAAACGAGGCGCTAATGATAATTCGTACGATAAGTTAATAAAAATAAAGTAGAGCTTAGCCGAGATTAAGGTACCTTGGCTCTTCGGTATAATACCGAGTAGTCTTTAGCTTTGTTCTCTCGTAGTCGATTTATATTCGCGTAGCAGTACTAATTAAAGGTAATATTTGCACTGGGTATAATTTTCCAATGATTCGCAAGGTTATCATACAATTTTTCTTTTCTGTCTCATCCATCCGGTATCCACTTATTACACGAAGGATACATATAATAAATTCTCGTTTCTTTCCCCTTCTCTCGACTTTTTATCAGCATCGCTTTCCATCTTTTGCCTAACTATATAAAGGCCTGTGCTATTTGATAGAACTTTTTCTTGGCGTTTACTATACTGCTATTCCTTCTTCCCTGCCTGACTGCCCTTCGTTCCTTCTTGCTTGGACGTATTGCAGAATTATACGTACTTTTTGGCCCTCGTCTCCCGGGACTTTAATCATTGCGGCTTTCCGTTTCAGGCAAATCACCGATATTTCCAAGTCTCTCGTTGCCCTCTGGGCCATGTCATTTCGAAAATGTCAAAAGCACCAAAAAATCGCTCGAGGATGTGAAAAAGCATAGAAGAAATATTCACGAGCAGAAAAATTTACTGAAACCATGCAAAAGTATTATGACGTGGCGAAAGAGTCGATGCACGTTGACGTGCAGATAAATATAAAAAATAAATTAGCTAAAAATATTATAATGTTTTTATTTTAATAAGGCTTATTGGAAAATGATACATTGACTAAGATCAATGTATCGATGTTTCAATTGGAGAGATTAGTATTCGGCGTTCCTTTGAACTCACTATCCGAGCCACTTACAGGACAGAGTCAAAGGCACAAAGTGAATAATTCCACGTCGTGTAGACATTTTAAGTTTTTTCTTCTCTACAGCGTAATTTGACATTGATAGTTAATGAGGTCCCTTTGTGGTGGTGGTTTTCGACAGGCGACTATATCCCCTTGAATTCTTCTCATCCCCCATCCGCTATGAAATGCATATCGTTATGCATGAAATTCACTTTCATGTACTTTCATGTAATTATCCACTTAACACGACTCAAGTGATATGTAAAAGACAAAGCTCGATTCCTAGGCGAATCCCTACACGGTCACAACCCTATATTCCCAACGTAGTGACAATCTTCGTGCACCAGGTGCCTTTCAGCACCAGCTTGGTTCACCAATTATTTTTGTTGCGTCACCGGAAGTTCCCTCAACCGGTAGTCCCCGCTAGCTCCCACTTCTGAATCGATAGAGGGGAACATGAAAACGGGCCAGCTATGACTGAGACCCATGGGAGTTTGTTCTAAAAAAGTGACGTAATTGGTATCTTGCATAACAGTCTAAATATATTCTGAATATAGAAAACGCGTATAGTCTAATATCATTATCACCCAAACGCAACTGTATGATTCAAAATACAGACACAACGTGATAACGATCGTCTTACCGATTGCAGGATTCTTACCGGATGTCTGGATGAGGACGCGAATACCGATTCGTCCTCATTCCTTCCGTACTGGTCCTAGTCTCTTAACCAGGTCTCTCTCCAGCCGGGAGGCTGTACGGGTCCACGACCCCGACGATCTCCCACGCACCATCCCTCTTCTTAGACGTGACTCTGTGTCTCCCTCGCGTCCTGGGGATGCACGATCGAGTTGATCCGCGAGTCCACCAGCTATTCCATATGCGGCCTCCTTACTTAGATTTTCGTCACCCTCTTTCCTTCGTCGATTCCTTTCGCAATAGGTTTTTTTCCCTCCTCGTCCTATTTCCCCTTGTGTAAGGGATCGTTCGATGGACACCGCCTTACGGTCCACATAGGATAAAGATTAGCCTGAAGGAAGAAATATTGGACTGTCGTCTGGTCATGGGATATAATAATTCCCTGGAATCTCCTGTTTTCGTCGTTCCGCTCAACGAACCCGAGAATCGAAACAAGTCGATAACAAGCATTTCATTCTTTGTCTCTGATGTAGCCACCCGGAAAGCTAACAATTCTTTCACGACTTTTTGTTACAGTTTTATCAACTGCTGGAGGCCAGCCAGGTGGCAAACAACACATTGACGTACAGGCAGGTGACAGTATTCGCACCGACGAATTTGGCCTTTCAAAAATACAACGGCACTATGGAAGGACTCGTGCTCTATCACATGTGTAAGTATACATACGTATAGTGATGTATGTCGTGTATTGTGCGAAAAAGTGCTATAGCATAGTAAAACGAGCGTGAGCATCGTGGGATTATGGATGAGGCCATTTTTCACAAGGGAAACCCAAAGCTTTTCGACTGGGCCCACGTCTCGTAGCCCTTTGCACTTTTTCATCCAATACCCTAAACCTATTGCGGCTACCTACGTCTCTGTCATCATCATCCATTGTTATCGCGAATGGCGTTTTTGCGAACACGCTAGGCTCCCTCTGCTATTATCGGGCGTACGCATCGTTATGATGGTTAGTCGCTAACCGCGTGTACATACCTATATATTCATCATCGAGAATCGTAACATGATTTAATATTATTGTCAATAATGCTTTGCCGGAATCTCACATAATAGAAACGAACTCGCAATATATACTTGTATACATATATGCACGTGCGTATACAATAGGCAATTTTGTAGGCACCTGTAGGACGCAAAAAGGAGTTCCGAACGGAAGGCAACGCTTTCAGCGACGGATACGCGATGTCTGTATAAGTTCAATTAATGACGTTATTATAACGGGTGACGACATCGGTACTCAACTTCCGTCGTGCTATAGGCATATTTGTTCGATACCCTTGATAAGGCTGCTACAAAGGTTGAAATGTTGATTCACTTTTAATAATTGTTTATCGTAATTTTATTGGAAACTTATCTTCGTCGATTCATTGCCACTGACATATTGACGATGCAACTAATATCTAATAAAAAAATCTTTTTGCAATTTGTCCCCCCTCTACCAATACAAGTTCCACCAGGTTCCTTGAGGATTTTCGACGTAGCTGTCGGCGCGATCTGGGTACGACGCGCTCTCTAATTTCAATTACAGAATTGATTACTGGACAGCCATCAATCGTGGCCCTTCCCACGATCCCCAGGCCATGGCGTACCAAGCCACGCCACGCAGGGGGAATTTAATCGTCCAGCCCCGTGGGGGTAAAACCAACCACCGTGAAGGATGCTGAGCGGTTCTCGTCTAATTGTCAGCCATCGATCACGGGATGATCGAAAACACTCGAGATCGTTGAGAATTGTGGAAACGACGAGTCTTGATCTTGCATCTAGGGACCCTCGTCAGTCGATCCCCGCTAGTCTATTTCCGTTGGAATATTTGGCGACACTGCTTGAATCTCAAGATAAATATGAGAAATATAAAAAATGATTATATCGCTACTACCGTTTCTTCACCCTTGAATCCCTTTGGCACGCGGGGTTGAAAATCATCATTTCGTTAGGTCTTTTACGTAGTACCTATTTTTTGTCATCCTTTTTGAGGAAAGGCTCATTCACTTAATTTAGCCGCCATTAGCACAAGGAAGCGTTCATTAGCTCTTCATATTTAATCCGAACAAAATAACTCCCTTGAGATCATCCTTCTTCCTCGTGAAGTTCCAAGAGAAAATGTCACCGTCCTCCTCCACGTGCCCTTACTGCAATTTTCATGAGGGTCGAAGAAATTCTATCTTCAGCCACACCCTCCTAGTCCCTCTCTACTCGCTGCCTCATATACATAGAACGAATTCTACTGGGTGTAAAGTGAAACGAATAAATTCGAAAGGCAGACTGTAATTCTCGGCGGATTGACTTGAGAAAAAATGTAAAAGCATTAACTCTCGAAAAGATCTTGTTTAGAAATACCGGAAGTTACGTATACAATTATGCCTCTTATATCGAGTGGGGTTTTGGCAAGAGTGGATGACATCTGAGGAAACTCGTCAAAATAAATGAAGGCTGACAATAGGGTCGTGCAAGCTCAGTCCTCAGTGGTAACTTAATAACTTAGCTCTTTGTGTTGAACTTAAGTCCTACTCAGGTCTCTGAGGCCGAACATGATTCCTGTAGAGAGAAGTAAGCAAGCAAGAAGCTGAGTCAACCTGGGAAGTTGACAGTGGGCTAAAGGCTCCGGCATCTGTCTTGGGACTGCCAGTCACTCTTGGTTCAGCGACTAAGGTTACCATAGGCATACTGCAAAAGAGATCAATATACTTTCGAGCAAGTCCAAGAAATCAATCCAATAGATACTCTGTACATTTAATATCTCTTCGCTTTGAATGGTCCTTGAGTATACATTGAACTTCGATTTGGGAACTACATTCTGGTCATGCGCCGTTTTCATGTTATTCTTCTTATTCGTTTTGATCTTAATTTTTCGCGAGCCGTGTTTTTGCACGATTTGTTTTTTATAGCCAAATCAACACGATAAATGGCACTAGAAGCTGGATCCTTTCTTATCTTGTCAAGTAACCGTGCCACTGCGGATCATCTTATTTCCACTTCCGTTTTAGCCGCGGATCTAGCGCCCTTCGCAATTTTGTATATTACGTAAAGTTTCACAATTAGTCTAGAAAGTTTCATAATTTTGCAGTTTAAGCGCGTTGTTTTGCGGTGGAAGTGTTGCTCTGCCCGGTTTAATTTATCATTCCACCTCTTACCGGTTGCCGAGCCCTCCAAGACTCGCCGCCGCATGGCGAACGAATTAAGCCCAGCCGCGCCCCGCGAAATTGCTTTCGAAGTGTGTTTGCCGTTCTCGCGACTCTTGCGAATGCGTCTGCGCTATGGCGATTGCGAATATTCGCGCGGCAAGGTCCTCCGCGTTCAAAGTTGATCTTCTGGTAAAAAGAAGCTCTGGACAAAGCGACTGCTTATTACGCTCCGTTGGTAAGAGGATACTCGATTAAAAGTCATTTCCAAAAGTATCCCCCAATTCAAGAAGGAACACAAAGCTACTGGTCGCCCCGGTGACAGTGCGGCTTTAAGTTTGCGGCAGATCGATGATGATGTAACCTCTGCTCCAGGGTGAGGCCACACGCGAACTTGGACGCTAAAGATAGAAATTTTTGAGAAAACTTGCCAACTATTATTTTTGACAAATTTTATACTAAGAAGTCTAGGCGACCCGTAGCTTGATATTAATTAAATATTTTCACCTAGAAACTCAAAAATGAAAACTCAAGAATATATTTTTATACACGTCGTCTGATCCGCATGATTTTTATATTTTATATATTTAAAGATATACGAGTCAGGGTCAAGTATGACAAAATTTTACTGTAGACACCCTATATGCATGAACAGCAGGACAAATTAGAACTTTTCATACGACCAACGGACACAAAAAATATAGAGAAAGTCAGGGGGTGTAGAATAATTAGGAAATAATAATTCTTGATATATCGTGTCACTGATAGTAAAAAGACGTAAAAATATAAGATTTTCAGAAAACATACGCCCTCTTAGTTTTAGGTAAGGCATATTATAATTTTCGTTGCGTAAGCAGATTTTTTTTTATATACAATATAACCTTTTGAAAGTATTTTTTCAATACTCTTTTTTTATTTTCCTATCGTCAGCTCGTTACGAACTTATCCTAAAAACATTCACGGAATTCTCGAAAACTTCATGCTTTCTTATAAATGGAAATATATCTAGACTCGATTACTTACTACAATGAGTGTAAAAGCACTTTTTATACCACAACCTCTCTATATTTAAGTCTAAATAACTTTTATAAATTTATCGTACCGACCTCAGATCGATACGTAAAAATGTCGGTGTATGGAATAGATCAATATAAGATTCCGTTTTGGAAGTAACGCATACGGCATTTACCACGTATACAGGAAATGAGACTGTCCATACTTGATATATAAAGATCTTTGACTATCCCAAATAAGATAGTGATTTTTTATAGATCTTACATTGATCTTTCCCGCAACAAGTACAATATAAACAATATAATTACAATAAGAGATTTATTTTGTATTCTGTAATTAGCCAATCGAAAAATTTAGACCTTTGTACGTATTAATTATGGGATAATCTCATCTATCGTGCATGAGATACACTTCAAAAGCAGGATCTTCATATTGATCGATACCAAAGATTAAAATTTTCCCTCTGAACTGTACAAAAGTTTACAACTAGCTGCATGGACGTTGAACTACAAAAGCTTTCCAACCATTTGGATTACCTCGCTATTATAACTTTCATATCAGTTATGACGTTATTACGACTTGTGGTTTTCAATGTTCTCTTTAGTTTACGTGTTTCCCAATAATAATAACCAATGCATGCAGAATATATCGGCCAAGATGCACGGTTGCGGTTTGCGGTACACGATTTCGAGAATTTGATATGACAACCATTGAACGTTTATTGATTTCGCATCGATTGCGCATATTATTATTGTTCGTCTAATTTCCGTTCGCAAATAAAGAAATTAGCTTTGCCATTTTAAAGGATAGCGTAGAAAATTAAATGCAAATCTCATAGAACAAGAAAAGAGAATAAGGATAAAGAAGAAGTTCATACGGATAAGATACATAATGAGGGAGATATTGGCGTTCGAAATTTTGTAATTTTTTTGACAGATACTGGCGGGACGTCTTAACTTCATGCAGAAGCTTCACGCCAAACGTGCGATTTACAATTGCATTGAGCTACGCGTTTAGTCAGACGCAAACCCGTACACGATGTATTGCAATATTACTTTTACGACTGTCTTTCACGTATTTTAACGAGGAAACTAATTAATCGATTAGAATATTTTACAAATTTCCTGACTCAGTATATATACATGCTTTTCCAAAACTTTCCACGATAATTTTACTACGTCGTAGGAGTGTACGAGATTTACGAGCTTCGCTTGACTGATTTTTCACAAAAGATTATCCCGTTAAGGGTAAAGCGAGGGTGGTACGTTTATACCATATACATATATGTATACAGTGTCATGCAAGGACAGGAAGAAATTCCGAATATGCTTTATCCGGTCCGGAAGTTGAAACGCAGTATGAAAATATTAAAGAATTTGTGTCCGCCATGTAACGCGAACAATGGAAAATTAGTTGGTAAAATTAAATATATTAATTCGAAATAAATGCTTAACCAATTGCTTGCCGTTTCAAATAACAAACCCTTCTTATGTTAACTGAAATCTTGTAGCCAATCCTATTAGCCGAATGGTCGGTCCTTCGAGTGAAGCGCTCAGAGAATAATGTCGCAAAGGCAATTAAGGGCTTCCACTGTTCCTACTGTTTAATCGTCGTAAATTAGGGTCGGGCCCTTGGTAACCTCCGAGCGACGACGATGATGGCTTCCTAATAGCCGGGAGCGAATTTCACTTCCAACAAGAATATTTGACATCGACTTCGGTAGATATACGTATACTGTAGTACGCTTTTGCGTCTTAATAAAAAATTACGTAATACGTAGGATGTCAAAATAAATTTCTTATAAGGCGTTATCGTTCGCCAGATTTATTAACCAGCCTTTAGACAATGTATAAATATGTATACATATACATATACATATAAGACAGTAGTCCTTTGTTAGTCCTTTATCGATTTTGAAAAAAGAATTCTTTCGAGTAACGAACTTCCACAAAAGAGCTATTCTTATCTCATATGCAAAATCGTTATGAAAATTTAGGATTAGAACTTGTAACTACTCAAGACGTGATGTTTCCCAGGAAAAAGCTAGGCTCTCCTTTATCGTCGACCCAGTTTTAATTCCTAGGTACTTATAAAATAGAAGCTACACTTCTAGCGTGTAAATAAATCGTCTCGAAACACATCGATCAATATGACATGACGTTCGAAACGAAATGAATAGAACAATGAAATTAACGAATACCTATATATTCTATATTCTTCTGTCTTTCTGATCGTAATTAACGTTTCCCCAGCTGGAAATAGACTAGGAGTCCTATTGTACGCTTCTAAGCGAGAGAACGACGAGTTCAAGTGGATCAAGATCCAGCAGTCTCCACTGATCCTCCCTCTGGTCTTCCTTGGTAAAGTCTTGGCTTAACGACAGTTCCGGTATGAGCACTGGCAGTCATCGGGAATAATCTTGAATGAACTGGTGACCGTACCAATGTTCCTGGCGCATCTCCATTGATCTACATATTGACTTGAAATTGCCCCTCTTGTAGCGTCCCTTGCGCAAGAGGTTCACTTTGGACTTCTAAGCTCAGAACATCGCCTTCCCTGTAGGTTCTGAAGATCCCACGAGATAACCGTAGGTAGGTCCTGCCCTCACTATGGTACTTCGGCTCAGGATTGAATACCAGCTGGGACACATCGGCACGGGATGCACGAGGGTCAAAGTAACGGGGTTAACTCAGCGTATAGCGAGAACCTCTCCCTATAGGGGTATAAATGTTCACCTATCCTAACCCCTTCTACTCTTCACTCTACGGTCCTTTGAGCAGAGATTGTTCGCCGATTGACCACGCCAGAACGACTTTCCATGATATTCAGCTACTGAGCCCTTCCTGCAGCCACAGGGTATTGGCTAATACCATGTAGGTACTAATCGTGTGCGAATTACTATACGCACAGTCGCTTACCCTTTCACGATCATGTGGTCTTTATGATTAGTCACTTGTTTCCTCTTCCTCTTTAGCCATAGACACGGTCTTGTACATCCTGTCTGCTTTTTTCCTTTGTTTCTCTTGGATTTTCTGCTCGTAATAGATATTCGATACGAGGTCCCAAGCGTTTACTTCGGAGAGCTTCTATTCGTCGGGAATTATTGGGTAATGGAAGAATGATTGGTTCACGTGAAAATAGGGTCAGCATGAAAAAGATGTCAAGGTCTCAGAAAATCCAGTGAGGATTTGCTTCCAATGTGAATTCGATTTGCACGTTGAAAGGCCTCCGTCACCAAGGATACACGAGGCCAGAGAAAAGCTGAAGACTTCACCGCTAGAACCGATCCCTACAGGGGATCACATTCAGATCTATGGAACGCCGCCATTATAGATATACTGTCGCTTACTGTTCTTTCAAGTATGCTTCTATATCCTATAGGATTTGCACTGTTGATCTGCCTTTAACTTGGAACGATTTCCTGTAGATCTTCCTGACTGTTACGGTGAGACTGTACCTACTTGCGACCTAGGAGGGATCGTTTGCCAATCTAACCACGAAAATACCGACGATCAATTTCGACGAACGTCCTGGTTCCCCTGGTGGTCCTATCGAATCTTGTCAACGTCGCCCGAGATGAGGTCCCCAAGAGTCCGTTTTCCCGTGGGAGTCCCTATTCAATTCCCTAGGACATTTGTCAGAGAAACGGTACAGTGGCTGGGCTTGGCGATCCAACCGAATTCCCGTTTGTAGTAAAGTATCTGAATTTTTTAGCTGTCTGAAATTTAATGGCAGTCCTCTTCAATTTATAATATATAAGCCGCTCGGTACTTGTAAGCGTGGATATAATCGAAATTAATATAATTCCATGTAATGAGGAAAATTACTAATTATCAAATCTAATTAAGAGGATTTGCGAATAACCATAATAACGGTTCCTAGCGTAACATTTCCATTGGCATTTATGGGCGTCGCTATACGGTACACTACGCAATACTCTCGTTCCATACAAAATAATTATTGATCCGGCAATTTCATGTAGTTTATAATTTTACGCGTCTCATTAACGAGCCCTAATTTCATCCTCGAAAATAATAGGTCGAGGGTTGTTTGTTGTATAAATTAAAAAATAAGTAAATAAATCGGATTGCACCCGACGTTGACGAAACTCATAGTGGACATTAGAGGACAGGATCCAATTTCAGCTGGCAAACATAACACTAGTGTCCCGTTTGGTCTTTCCAGAATTCCAGTGGAGTTACATTCCAGTCCCGGAACTTCCTTTCGGAAGTCTAATTAAGGTCATTACTAACCTTAGTTTCTATATTTAGTGCACCATTGTACATGGAAGGCGTACCAACTCCCCGTAAATATACTTTTATTTTCGAATTTCATTCTTCCCTTCTCCTCAAAGTACAGCAAAAGAAGAAACCAAATTACAAATTAGTTTTCTTTCCATTAAATTCTTTTTTCCCCCTAAAAGCTGCTCAAATCTCTTCATAAATGTGAACGCGACTTTGTGGAATAACGAAGATTCAATTGCGTATTACAAGATGATCCTATCTAATATTCTGTTACCGATATCCAATGTGAATATATGAGAAGCATCATTAGCATGTATCTCAAGTGTTACATAATTCGTAAATTCTTTTTACATAATACTGCTGAACGGTCTTTAAGCTGGATGAAGATGAAAAAGGAAAAGAAACTGAAAAAAAAAGAGAAAACCGATCTGAAAATGGATGGGGATGGGCTTGATGGCGTTTCCATCGAACTGCTCGAATATTGATGAGTGATCCGACCTAGCGTCGCATACCTCACGTGAATTCTTATCTGGCTACGACGTGGAATTGATGCGTTGGATTAATGATTATTAATCTAGTTTGCTATCCGAATGGAATGGAAACGATACGTGTGATTCCTTCAGGATGCTCCTATAGATTTCTCCGTATCCTAATGATCAATCCTAGTAGTTAGTCGTAACATCGATCATCGATATTGTTTCCTTGATTAAATGCTTCAGAATAACTGCAGTTGTATTTACGTATCTTTTTCATACAGGATAAAATCGGTAAATGATTCATATTTCCGAAATATCTTCATGTGCGCAGATTGTGTATAGTCACTCTGTGATAACGCCAACCCAACCAGTATCGTTGTTTAAAAATCAGTTATTCCTGTTTATTCATCGTGAATCCCGTGGCACAGCATTCTAAACGAGACCGCCTGGTACAATAGTGTTATCGCGGTAATTCAATGACAGTCAAATCGTATCCCTGAATATCTCATTGTCACAATGCCGAAATTTTGAAATCCCACGAGTGACTACAACCCTGGGTATACTGCTCTTGCCATTACTCTTCGTGAAACAGATTAGGGTTCGAAATAGAACAATAAAGCTGCAAGAGACATGAAGGTAAACAATGAAAATGCAGATTAAAGTATGTAATTTAATTAAAAAAATAAAAAGATCGCGATATCACGATACGTACGTGAATTGTTCAAAATTCAACATGAAGATGAAAAATAAATAAAGTATGCTTCTCCGTTTCAATCATGTTAACCGTTTAACGTGATCCGTTTTTCTTCTCGATGATTTAATGAAGCCCATAAATTGCAGTTCGGCTACTGCACGAGTAAAACGAGCCCTTGGATGTAACACAGCGTTAAGGAAATTTCTTTTAATTTCCACAAGAGCTTCAGATAAGATTTCCTGAATTGAGTAAATAAGTAAAAGGATACTGCACTTGGGCGTCAACTTCCTGTTGCTCCTCAGCCTCCTCGTTTGGATTTACGATGGTCAGGAACGCCTAGGAACAACATGAGCAGACGTTAATTCGGCTGGTCTATCGACCAAGTGGCCTCGTGCAAGAATTGGTCGACCCAAACGTGACTCGAATTGCAAACTCCACGAAAATCTATAAGCTAGTATCGTACGAAGATACGTGCCGTAGCTTCGTATTAATGAGCAAACATCCTGATCGGTGTTACCTGGAGCCAGTCATACATGTTGATTAGCTTTCTACTCTCCAAGTGAAGCTTGTATATTATACTAAGATCCGGTAAGCACGGGAGGATGTCTTCGTCGTTTTCCAGATTGCAGCAGGTGCACTTTAAGAGATTTGAATATTTATTGTAAATCGCTTTAATATATTCTTATCTGATATGCAGCTTTCAAAATATCTTATATTGAACCAACCTCTAGATACACCTGGGGGTTGTTCAGAGCTGTATGTATGGAGGCTCTTAAGGAACCACGTATATGACGTTTTGCTACAGTGCCATCGCTGTAACAAAATATCTCGTTTGCTGGTAGCTGAGATGGATTTTTTAAGTAAACTGAGAATACTTCATGATTTAGATAATCTATTAGATTCAATTGTGCTTGCTTGAAGGGCGAACGTGAATGCTTCTGAGACATCAGTAGAAGTTTCTTTAAGAAAAAAAAAATATTTTTTACGGATAAATGTATAGACCTTAGAAAGTTGTACAAAAAATATATAATAATAATTATCATCGAACCTCACGCAATTGAGCTCTACTTAATTTTTGATCCGCGGAAAGGATCTCTGTAGGTCCTTCCACGATTTCTAGACTGGCGTGTCTAATAGTATTTATATGATTTTTTAAGTTTTCTTGAAAACCTTCTGGAATCGTATTAACGTTATCGTCAATAATTCCCTCCACAGTCTCCAGCATTGTGAGAAAATCTCCCTTCGAGAGAAACCCAAGAAGTTGTAGACACTCCTTGTACTCCGTGGTTTCCGTCAACGTCGTCGTAACCGCCGTGCCATAGAGTTCGCGCAGCTGCAGCGTATTTCACAGAAGGTGACATCATGATGCAATGTTGTGATTTCGCCAAGAGGAGAGATGTCTATTTACCTGCTTGCCAAGTGGCGCACCCGGCAGCGTGCGAACGAGTACATGTAGACACTTGAGTAGCGTTAGAAAAATTCCAATTTTATCGTGAAACTCTTCTATCAGCTTTGACGTAATGTCCTGAAAAATAATAATATTTTTATCTTCTGAATAAAACTTTCATTTTGCAGATGCATTACCATTAATTCCCGATTAGTCGGTCTACGCTTTTCCTTGTGTTTACGCGTATTTTTTATGTACTCTGCTATGCTTGGAAACTCTCTGATCTTCTCTAGATCCTCTAAATTCAGACCGGATAAAACATTCTTGACGTTTTCCCGCTGGCAGCAAAGGGCATTAACGTTGTTGCCGTAAAAGTGTTGCATCATGCATAGCTGAAACGTTAATGCTCTTACGAAATCCTCATACTAAGCACCATTACTGATTATTTCAAGGTCTTCTATTTAATTTTGGAAAAGACCTCAAACCTTACGTGAAATTGCCACGAACCTTATAACCTTGTAGGAAGCCGTGCACGGAAAAATCATAAAAGAGAAATATATCTATTAGCAATTGAAATGCTCTTCCTGTCAATTTAAACGGCACGTTTCCAGATAATGCTGTACCCTCCAGCACATCCGATAAACTTTTCATTTGAGTTTGTGTATGAAAAACCTGTACATTCATTAAATAAAAAATACAAGATTATATTTGCAGATGGACGTGAATTAATTAAAAAATTATTACTTGCCTTTACTCGTAATTTCGAAGTTACGTCATACGAGAGAGATCTGTGCACTGCGTGTAAAGTTGTCGCGACGCCAAATATTAATACGAACTTTACTTCTTTTATATATACACTAAAAAAACGACATTTTGTTCAAAACAATTCAGATGGGATATTCAAAGAAATTTTACCTCAATATTAAAATAAAATCTCGTAATACACGAGCTGGAAAGCTCTCAAAATCCGGAACAATGATAATCAGTGGTATATCCGGATCGCATGATTCTTTATACCATAATTTTAAGGCACGGAAGTTACATTGACTCTTACGAATTTTCTGTTTATCATTCTGAAATTATTTATCGCTCATTATATAATGTAAATACTTACAAAGACTCAGTTAGATATTAAGTAAAAAAAGGCTTACCTTATTATCGCCGTTAATCAATTGATAAACCGTTTCCTCCGTAACGTTCTTTAAGTTACTAGAATCCCTAGATTGTATAATCGCAATATGCGGCGTTATCGTTTTAAATCTAGCCGTTAACTTTTGAAACAATATCTCGTGATCAGGTAAATTTACTCCTGGTAATATAGTAATCGACATAAAAAAAAATACATACGTGGCTAAAATTGCTGTATGAAATAAAAATTCACCTACCTGTTAATAAAATGGCTGTAGGAATATCATACGATTCACCATCTAGCGTATCATAGTCCATGTTAGAAACGTAAGAGTGTAAGTCCAAGAGAATTTGTTTAAACATATTGGAATTAATTGTCTGAAAATAAAATAATATGTACTAATTCCGGTAAAAAAAAAATATTCACAGTAACTTTCAGTGGATAACTAACCTCTGCAGCTTTCTGTATGGTAGACCACGTTTGTTTATAAGCAATGTACCACGGTTCATCGTGAAACGCATGTTCAGCCTTTTTTCTTCTTTGACCAATCTTATAACTACCCTTGTAGCTGAAAACACCCTATAAAAGTACATCATGAACTTGATACACTGTGGTCTGTCATTTATTATTCTACAAGATTGAACGGGGATAACTATCCAACTTCGTTTTTGATTACTAATTCACTAGCAGACAGAGACATGTGTAATAGCACGAAATCATTAAGGGTACCTCCCTTGTTCACCAATCAGACCTAATTTAATGAAAGTAAACACGGGCCTACGTAAACGCAAGAGGGGTGTATTAAAGCTTATTTAGGGAGCCACATCACTCAGTTTAACATGATTATAAATCCTAACGATAAACACATTTTACTCTTGCACAAAGAAAAAATAAATCGTGTTGTACAATGCAAAAAAGTATTTTGTAAAGGCTTAATAAAAGACTTCGTAAATATAACGCGTTGTACCAACATAAGAATAAACGTATCAAAACTCAACGTTAAAACGCGAAGTACGTCAAATTTTATAATATATTAAAATATGAGTGCATCATTACCAGGAACAACGTGCCAAGTACTTCTTACTTTCTTATGCGAAACTTTTACACTTGGAGGTTATGTCGGCATCGGCGCAACAGGTTGTAACGTTATATCGCTTACCTTCGAGACAGATACGTTATCCATTTTGTGCAGCAGCGGATATCACAAAAAGTGCAAACTCTGAAATAACTTGACTAACTTTTATCGCAACGTAAAATGAACATGGACCGATCTAAGCGATTCCGACACAACAATTCGCCGGCACTAGACGGCTGATGACTGCTGATGACGCCCAACTGGTTTACAGATGGCGGCAGCTGTCGCGTAACCGTTTTGGCCTTGGCTGGAATGTAAGAGGGGGGACCTTCATTTTAAACTACAGCTCTGTATCGTTGGCAGTCGATAAAAATACCACGCGGTAGAGCGTGCATAGTTGCGTGCTATTATTTTTATAGTAAATATCACCAAGTTTTTAGTAGTATTTAAATATTCCTAGGATACTTCATCAAATGCAGCTTTTCGTCATTGGGAGTAAAAAAATTTTCACGCAGAGCAGTGAGCAGTAACATCCTCGCTAACGTTCCTATTGAATATTATCAAATCCATGAATATATTTTAATAGTTTTACCCTCGTATACAAAAATTTAATTGTATACTCTTCACAGTGCAAATTACTCTACAAGGAGATATAACGATCCTATAACGACTTACCTCTTATTGATTTGGCATTATAAATCTGACTATTTTCGAAAGCCGCCTTTGACGTGTTTCATAGCATCTGAATCACAAATTCGAGGAATCCATTCGTAACGAGCAAACAGTCGAGAACCAGAGAATGAGAACTGTAAGAGGAAGATCTCTATACATGTATATTGAGTAAGTTGAGGGCGAGCATCACGAAATGTAACATGCTACGTTTCTGCCAGAGATGCACTTTGGAGCCGAGGACGAAGTTCGAGGGAAACTCGTAATTGATTTAAGGGGTGTCCAAACAAGATGCCACCATGTTCACAGATAGTCTGCTCTTATTATGATGCACTATTGTGTTACGGACTAGAGGGGTATCAGATAGGTATCCTTTTAATATATACAGAGGGTTTAGTATTTAGCAAGGAAGAGAAAGGTAAAAACGGTGACGTTCAGTCCGTGAAAAATGAACCGGTTACAAACAGACTCCGCTGGATTTATAAGAAGAGAATGAATGAAGCAGACGATCCCTTCTGTATCCACGGTATCGCATATCTTCATGAGGATATCTGTATGTACTACTAACATACCTAGTGATACTGCAGAAAGTATAAAAGCTGGTCTCCCAGTATCGCTTTGAAATTCAAGAGCTACGGACGGAGTCCAATTCAGTTTCTACGCAGAATAAAAGCAAAGGATAATCGGACTAGGCGTTGGCACCGAACGCTTTCTGCGTTCTATTCGTTGGTGAATTAATCACTCCCATCTATAGCCGTAGACCAAAAGAGATGAATTTTAATTGATCGAAAGTTTAATCATTCACTTTTGAAGAAAGAAGAACGCGTTGTTCGCGCGAGGGCAAATAAATCTGTATAAACTTAATGGACGAGTGAGAGAAATAAAGGTACAGTCGAAGGACATATAGATATAGAAACCTGAACCAATCGTCAGTTATTATTAATGAATTCCGTAGATATCATATAAGTAATCGATGCTTTCGTTCAGTACAGCTGCCAGCTGATATTATTTTTTGGTTATCTAACTCTCCAATCAATTCTCCCTCAATCTAATTCTATTCTATATATAGAATATATATATACACTGTACATATGTATATGTTAAAATAATTGTACTCACATATACGCTCAGACATATTGCTCGACCCAATTAATTTTTATATAACGAAATCGGCCGAATTATTGGGCGAAAGAGTGAAGTCGGGAAAAAAGTTTCATAAAGTTAATTTTATCGTTTTTGATTCTGCAAAAATTTCACTGCTCTTTTCATTCTCAATACTCTTATCCTTTATCATTATACGCGTATATCACACTATAGATTTTCGTATATCCGTATAGCTTTAACTTACTTTGAATACGGGGAGATAGACACTTGCGAAATCTTAGACTAATCCAAAATGAAATAACGTACCAATGAAACTGTACAGAATATTCACTCTAAGTATATAAGGTATGTAATACATAGAGTTATATCGCGACAGCTTAAACGTAGTAGCCATGTTTGTTAAATATATAGTGTGAAAGCAGGGGGTTGAAATCTTGCTGAGTTATTCGTCCCAAGAAAATAGCTTATCGTGTAACACGATAAACCTACTTTAGCCGTGACAAACAAACAACTGCTATACTTCCTTTGCCGCTACGGTAAAAGAAATGCACAGGGTAGGTATGTACGTTGGTTTACCTGCTGTAAGCAGCTACCTGGAAAGTCGTATAAAGTCGTTGCGTCATTGCTCGCACCTAGGAACAATATTAGCTCGCGGCTCGTTGACTCGCTATACTTAAATATATATTAGTATATCTGTATAGGGTAGTCAAGAAAAGAATTTCTTCGTGACTTTAGAACCTTCGGTAGTTTACCTGACGAGACCCAATTCTAGGAGTTGGTAATGAGCGCCATTGTCAAAGTCCTATACTTCGTGTCTGCTAGTAACCGCGAGATGGAAGCTCACTGAAAAAAGAACAAGAGTTGGATAGCGAAGTAAGGTGTAGAACGGAGTCAGGATCTTAGCCGAGATGCAGAATCCTCTCTTGAGAACGTCGAAAAGAAAACTCGAGATTATATAACGTCATGACTCCCGTAACCAGATAATAAACCGAAGGGCTTTGTAGCTTTGCGCAAAAGTTTTATCTACTCGTTACTCGACCTTTCTTCGCTGCTTTTACTCGCCTTTACGGATTCGCTGTGGAAAATTCACAATAGTCTATTACGGATAGTTCTTATTACTCCTATAAGAACTTTAACCGAGATACCAGAAATTATATCGTCGCTTGAATATAATTGAGTTGTACGTTATGTTACGTGAGTTGTCTATGTATGTTCTTCTGATTGCAGCTAATTTGGCGCAGACTTTGGAGGAGCTGGGGGATTCTATATCGTCGGAGCTTGATGGAAATCCGCCTTTGTGGGTGACGCGGAAACCAGGACGGAGACATGACGAGATTTATATAAATAATGCGAAGGTTCAACGGAATGCTAGTAATTACGAATCTACCATTACGCTTTCTCCTAAGGATACGAAGAAACAGGTATGTGTCTTATGGGAATTTACCTAGTCTACAAAAATTTATAGTTATGTCGTGACTTGATCGAAAGTGCAATTTTTTATGTTTCTTATTAATTTACCGAACGGGAAGTAACTTGACGATTGAAGCTGGAAATTCTAAGCTGGATAACCAAGTGATTATGTCAATTTCGGATAACTTTCTGTGTCTACAATACCGACCATCGATTTGAGTTCATAGTTTGTGCATGTCGTCTCGTCCTCAAATTAACTTCAAAGTCAGTACAATTTTTTAAATGCATTTTAAGTGCATCCGCTAGATGCGTGTCATGTGTAATTAGGAAAAATTTTCCATTGTTAATAGTTTCTTGCCAGGCATAATTTATTTACCTTTGCCAGGTAGTAATTTTTTTTATTATTTTCGCAAAAAGCATTGCCAATGGGAAATTGTTATTTGGGGAAATTAGGAAATTAGAATTGAAATGATCGTTATCGAATAATACTCTCGTTACGTCAGTACTGATAGGGCTAACTGAATTGCACTTTTAAAATATATTTACAGATGTAAATATTTATTCTACGTATATTTATTATATTTTTTATTTTTCACTGAACCATGTTGAATATCATAGCGAGTTACTTAAGGTGTCCTTAGGTACCTTACGCGTCGTGTGCAAAAGATTCGCTTTTACGCGATGCGGTAGGTTTGCGGCACGCCTCTAACGAGCTTTTAATGAGCTTTACAAGCTCACCTTAGCCGCATGACCATTAGACTGATGGATATCGGTAGTTTTGGTGCCGTCGAACCTAATGAACGAGTTGCTCGTCAATGTTAGTCCTTCAGAAGGGAAATCGTCATCAAGTTTTATCACGACTGAGTCCACGTAGCAATAGAACGAAGCTTGTATACCTATATATATTTGGGAATAATTAACGTTATCAAAATCCAATTAGCACTGTTATCTTGAGTTGAGAATATTCTAGTACGACGAGATTCCACGTCCTTGAATTGATACAGCGTTTCTCAATATTTTCGGATTAAAAAGGTGATTTTGGAAAATGTTACATAATCCTGTGGAGAAAAAAAATTAAATAGAAATATAGTTTTTCTAAGAAATATCTTAGCCTGCCGTTGTGAGCTACCCAACAGCTTGCCTACCGGACTCTAATTTTACGTGGATACAGAGTCCAATGAATAAACTCTGGATGGAATTCGATTGAAAGAGCTACGACGGATTCTCAAGACGGAGGAAACGACGGGAAAAGTTTTCACCTGCCTGCGGCAATTCACACGGTTCAAATTTCAAAAGGAATTGCGACGATTAGTCGCCGCGTTTGTCGCCTTGAAAACTTTCATCGCGAAAGAGGAAATTCTATTGTCAGTTTCGAATGCTGCTGCTCCAGACCCGACAGCAACAGCGTGCAAAAGTTCTGAACAAATGGTAGACATACTGGAGGTATCTACAGATATCTCATGATTACTGATTAGAATCGACGGATTTTCATATTTTCTTAATTATAAAAAATACCTATGAAAACTGGACACGTCTTTGTGAAATACGATCACGAGTAAATCTTACTAGATCTTGTAAAACTTTATATTACAGTTAATTATAATATTCCTGTACAATTATTTTCTCCCCAAAGGCTACTCGATCTCTTAGTAACCCATGTTCCTTCGTTTACCATAGATGCACTATACTATAGTAAGGGATATTTTCTTTAATTATTTAAACACAAAGGAAGCAACTCATCAGACAAACCCCAAGGGCTGTAACAAGTATTTTTCTAAGGGGCGTATAATGAGATGAAAATCCACGGATTTTTCAAGATTAAAAACCATGACGCCCCCGAGCTCTTACATCGAGAATATCGTATCCAGCTTCTTCTGGTACATTAAAACCGAGAATACAAAGTACGCTATTCTTTTTTATCGTTGTGGGTATATTTAAGGCAGTACAATTAAATTATATAAATTATCGCGACAGCGCCCTCTTTAAAGTCTAAATACAGACCCTTCCGAAAAGGGTTTAACGAAAACGAAACGAACATCCTTTCTTAGTATAATCATCCCCTCGCGGACAGCCACGAAAAGTTCTGTCTCCCCGAGGCTTTTACAAACCCTTGTCCAACCCTCTTAGCTTTATGCAACCCTCTCATCGTAAGATACGATTCAGCCAGGAGTCCTTGATCGCTCGTAAACCATCCTCCACATTGCGGAAGCTTCCCTTACGATCTTTTTGATAAGTTTCGTTGAGGGAATTTTTCATTATCTTATTTGCTCATCCTTTCTCTTTTTATGCTCTCCTTTCTTTGTCGGCAGGATGGAGTACCGCCATTCACCCTGTCGACGTGACAGTTAATAGAACGTGTCACTCCCTTATTTTTTTTTTTGATTTCGCCTTTTAATTCGTTTCCGCTTCCGGAAGGAATTTCACGTTTTCTCCCTTTCCTTACGGCTGTAATCGAATATCATGCTTAGCGTATATCTTATATAAATTTCTCACATTCTACTCGGTCTTACCTGTATGATTTTTATTAAGGAATTTACCCTGTACTATTTTTAAACGAAGGATAAATTACGTTTCTCAATCGCTCGTCCTATTGAATAATATTTTTAACAAGTAGAATTCGTAATAGGACTACGGCAAGAGTGCCTTATCATACTCTAGGTACGTATATATGTATATATATGCTATTTGATTTCTTCAAAAGCTCAACCAATTATTGACTCGAATATTTCGTTCGCCTTTGATAATATCCCTCTAATGCAGTATATGTATACATGCAGAGGATAAATTCTTTTAAAAATTCATTAATTTTCAGGGGCAAAACTTAAAAGCATGGATATAGTCGTTAACGGTATTAAGGGGGCTAGCTCGAAAATTCGTCTAGATATTCTACCCTTGCGGAATTTCGTCCCCCACATTTTTACGTAGTCGAGTATTTCAGGAACGCTATGAGATGTGAAACCTGACTTGCCTGGGGGTCGGAAAGAGGTTGACAGAGTGGGTGGATGCAGCGGGGTGGCTCGAGTTATTTCCTCGTACAAATACATAGGGAACACATGCTAGACACATACTTACAATACGAAACCCGTATATACTATATAGATGTAATCTTTGACCTTTGAAAACATCCCTTTCGTGAATTCAAAGATATGCAAGGCTCGCCTAATGCGTAGAGAAAAAAAGGTTATGAAAAATTCTGAAACTCGGAAAATTCTGGTGGTACAATTATTACGCATTGTTTTCATTCTGCATTTTTTTCGTTACAAATCACAAGGTATACATGGATGGAGGAGTTTTTTTTTTTGAGTGCAAAGAAATATGACAGTTGTTATTCGTGTCTGAAAAAGTCTGAATGTCCTTTTTGCTTCATCGATATTTAAAATTCAGTTCCACCGGTGAGTTCATAACCGATCGATAATTTAATTTCTTGATATGACATCTTCCTGACATTTATTATACATATAATGTCCGGGTATAAAATTTGTCAAGATCCATTCTTCGTTTTTTTTTTTTTTTACGTTTTTCAATATTTTCTACATTTCTTTTGGGCGTTATATTGAATTCCCAATGACGTATATGCTTTGAAGGTAAATGGATTAATATTCCATGATACTGCGAGATCTGAGAGATATTCTAACCAATTGTAAACAAGTATTTACATAGTTACCAATTTCAGACTGACAAGTGAAAAATTTATGAGAAATCTTCTTTCGTTGAAATTGCACTTTGAAATTTTGCACGGAGTAAACGAAAGCTTTGTCTTTGTCATGAAAGAGCCTGAGTAACTTATATAGAATATGAGATTTCACGATGGGCTACGTTAATATAATTCCTTTGAGATATGCTAAAATATACGAAACAGAATCAGAACCTTGTTAAAAATGAAAGAAGATTTTTGACCATCTCACCGTTTCAAGTATAGAAAAGAAGAAACAGCGTGTTCTGCGTAAGGATGAATTCTACCAACTACACCACCTTTTCCCGTACTCGATTCAATAAATCTTGAAGTGACCTTAAAGGGGATGCGATACGAGGTGCAGGTGAAAATAAACCCAATGAATAAGTGGCCAAAAGCGATTCTCAGTCCTATTAAAGAGCATAGGTTGGCAAGAAATAAGAAGAAAATTATCTTTCGAATTTGTCGATTCTTTTATCTTTAATAATTTTAGTATCCTTATTCGAGCGTCAATGAAAAGCGCGGGAACTTACGAATTATGTTACTCAAGAAGCTTTCAATACCGACTCACAGTGTCATTCGTGTGATGACGATGGAAAACGTAATCGTAAAAATCCATCATCAATTTAAATTCTTCACATCTCTTAGACACCTTCCTTATTCAGTTCATCGTGTCAGAGTATAAAATGGACTGGATCCTCGTGCAAAACGCGAATAAAAGGTCGAAGGGCATTGCGGCTCATTCTCCCGTAAAAGCGACCTCGGCCGTGACGATCGCTTACAACACGCTTGGATGAATAGCAAATTCAACCTCTTAATGGAAATTACCAAAAGCGCCGATTTCACCCGGAATACTCTGCGAACCGGGATGATTTAGAAGGGTCGATGTTGAAACGAGTGAAACGTGAAAGTTGCCGGCGCCTCAGCGTCTCGACGCCCACACCCTAGTAACACCTCGCTTATCCAGTGCAAGGAACTATACAACTATATTGCAAAGCTATTTGACGAAATCGAATCGTATTATACATTTAATACAATACAGTCGATACCTTTTTTTTTTTTAATTTGAACTTACAGCGATGGTACTCAAAGCTCGTAGAAGTCGATTGAAAGTCTACTAAAATCGATGGCGAAGTACAAGATATTATAATAAGACGAGATGAATTTATGAACTTCCGACGTCTCATAGAAAGGCTTTTAAAACTGGACCCAATGAGATTCGAATACGACGAAGATTAATCTCACATGCCAATCGAATAAAAGAAACGAGAAGCTCAAAGCAGTTAGCACTTTCATGAAAGCGAGTCGGCGCTTATTAAAAATCCCTGCACTTATTGCGATCTTTTCATCAATTTCATTTCGCGACGAATCGCGCCTGTCAACGCTAGATGAAAAGAGAAAGGAAACGTATCTCTTTGTTTCTCTGAGCTGTCATAAAAATAAGCTCTTGCATACAGCAGGATTTCTGACTCCCTCCTTACTCTCAGGGTGAAGCGAAGCTCAGCCGAGTCTTGACAAATTCGCGGAACACAAAGAGTCCTTTTTTCTTTTTCATTTCTTTTGGATTTTTTATCTCTTTTTTATTTTTTTATTTTTTTTTCTTTTTTCTTTGCGTTGCGATAACCAGACTCCGCCGCTAGGATTCATTCCCTCGCGGTACGGCTCCTTTATTCCGGCATGGGCCGCTAGCTTGCGTAGATAACCTCCTCGTGGCTTTTGTTCAGAATTTTAATAAAGCGCGAATCTTTCTCGGGCATCTTTACTCTTTTATCGCCTTAAACGCAGGCAGACTCTGCCGTGGGTTCAGATCGTGTCAAATTCGAATTGCTTTATATAACAGCGAGTCTCGGAGCTTTAAAGTTCATGATATTTAAGCGTGAAAGGCCAGCTTGGCGCCACTGCTGGAAAATCAACAAATAAATATCAATCATGTTTATCCTTCCGCTTTTAAAAGTACAGTATTTCTAGATCGATTAAAATATTCCTTTTTTGAACTCTTGAGATAATTTAGTATTACGAGTGACCTTATTGATTCTTTAATTAAAAATTTACTAATTAACGGACCCGTGACTGTAATGTCGCATGAACTAGAAAATGAAAAAAAAATATAAATAATAATAATAATCGCTTCTTCCCGACGTTCTTTATTTTATTATCATTCGGCTTATCTATCTCAAAGAAGAAATCTCATGACTCCCTCGATTATCTGCATCATGTATATTTTTTCTTTACAGTATTTGAAAGGATTAGTGGCAGAGAAAAGCTAATAGCAGGGACTAAAAAATAAAAGTTATACGTATCGCCTATCAATAGCTTAGAAAATAATAAAGAAAAAAAAATACTTTCTGATTGAAAATACGTGCATGTACGAAATGATTTTTTGGGGATAATAAGTGCATAAGATACGGTTGCAGGAGTTAAGAAATTGTACTTCGAAGGAAACCTGTTGATCTCGATATGTAATTTAAAATGGAGCTACTGGCTTTTTAAGCCGTTGTATGTAAACGACAATGCAGTTTTTATTAAAAAAAAAATTATTTGCCCAACCATATATCCCGGCAATATATAACTGTCATCTCTTCGGTCGTGCAACCTTCGTAAAGTTTGATCTCATGTTTTATGAACTTTTTAAGAATAAATCTTTTTACGAAATTTAAAGAGATAGTGGCAGCAGCTACTAGTTTTCTCCAGAGGACAAATCTACATGGTAATTCTTCTCAGGGTATCCAAAATACGTACAGTGTCTCGCATGGTGCATACACACTTGCTGAGGACGAATTAGCCCGTAAAGTACGTGAATAAGTTAATGTCAAGATCCGTAAAGTTTAATTAATGTAACTCCTGTTCACAGTGAAATATATATATATATGTATATGTTGTAGGCAGCGCGAGTATCTTGGGAGCTGTGACGTTTCCGCAAATTCCTAGAAAATGGTCCAAGTTACTTAGACGTAAGGAAGAGGTGGTTGGGGAAGAGGAGGTTGACTTCCGGTGGTTGTTCATCATTCGCTTCTCCCCTATTTTGATCCTCAAGCGTTACACTCGAACTAAAGTTAACCGTGACTTTGTTATACCAATGTTTTAAAATCGAAAATAATTCGACTCATTCAAATAGGTTGAAAAAGAAGTTATAAGCTTAAGGGCCTGAAAGAGAATTCGAAATGTATGGGAAATGAAATTAAAAATGTGCTCCTTCTTGTTAACGTGAAAATCTTTGACAGGATAGCAGACGCTGTTGAACAGTCTTAACGAGCATCCCTACATTTCTACTCGAGGGATGAAACTCCTTCGCCGAAACTTTTACACAGTTTAAATAAATACTTTGAATTCAGCCTCGATTGTTATACCGGCCGGTTCGCCGTCTTTCTTTGATTTCCATTTGGAGTTCTGCGAAAATTCAATGAAAAGTTTTATCTCGTGATTATCTGTTTTCACTCCTTTTTGTCTCAGTCTTTTGTATCTCTGTGCCATTTTGGATTCTGCTTCGTTTCTTTATTTTTTGACTGGTCTACGTCCTTTTCTTTCTCCCGGGTAACGCCACAAGATATTTCGCTTGAATTCTTTTGCTTTCGATGAAAACTTTCCTTTTGCTTCATGCTAGCTGTAGAGTAACTTGGAAAATTGATTGATATCGACTGCGACAATTCTGCGAACTATACATATAGCTGGTGCTGACTTAATAATTCAATAAACGAGGGTAAATAACGGATCTTGAAAGAAGAGAAAGACCAGATGAAGGATAAGGAATACCAAGTGGAAAAAAATACGATGGAAATATTTTAATAATATATATATACTTATAGGGGAAGGTGGGGCGAGACGAAATTTGTTGAAAGTGCGGAAATCATGATATAGTTTTTTAGACTTGCTCTGACAGCGTACAATTTTCTGTATTATTTCCAATGCCATCTTAGACATTTTTTCCCTACCTAGCAATATACATTAAAACGGGAGTCAACACTGAAAAATGTTCGTTGCTAAAAATTATTACTTTAAATGCATAATTTTTTGTCATCAAATAATGCGTCTTTCAGTTAAACGAAGTTTTGATTTCAGTGGTCTGAAATTTGCAATTTTTTTTCTTCAGTTTGTTGACAATCCAAAAATTTCTTTTGATCACACATAAGACTTAAGTATGTACAAAAGCACGTTTAAAGTTTCAGCAATCACGTCGCGAAGTCGTTAAACATAAACTAATCATAATAGTAGTATTTTTGTAAATTTTGCACAAATATTGTAATATAGGATTTAAAGAAAATGCAAAAACAAAGAAAATCAATTTCTTCAATGTGGACATATATACATATATACCTCCTTATGGAACTCGTTTCACCCCATCTTATCCTATATCAGTATCGTGTGTGTGTGGAATGCTGATTGCCAGAGACGTAGCATATTTTTAATAAGCTGCGAGCCAGTAGCGTCGCTGGATGTTAAAACGGCTGCGACGCCTCGTCGCGACGTCTTCGTGCGACGAGTGAAGCTGTAGGATAGTGACGTAATATTTTTACGTCTCAAGAAAATAAATTACCTTCTGAATCTGGGCTCGTTCTGAATGAGCACCTAGCAAACTTTAGAGTAACGACGATGATAGGGGTGGTTATAGTAATGATAGCAATCTCGTGGCTGCTTTTGAATAGACGACTGTTGTGGATGTGATTTATAGTATAACTATACTATGCCATATGTAAAGATCGTCAACGTTGAAAACGTTATCATTGAGGGTTCATTCAGAGATAAGTATCTGTACAACATTGTACCCTTTGTACAATTATCATGCCAATTTATCCCTTGGAAGGTTGGAAAATTTTAATTGAAAGTATATATGTATATCGCCATATCTACGTGTCTCATTGATACGTAATCTACCCATATCCATTACGATCTTGTTTTATTCCATGTAAAAACTTGAAAGATAAATTTTCCATATTTTGTGGACATCTAGGCGATAACGTTTAAACGAGGGTATGACGTTGACTCGTACGTCATTATTCGCACAGACCCTCTGAGAAGATATATTAAAGCAAAACTCATAAAACCAAAGCGTATAATAATATTTCTATTTATAAGAAATTATCTGTCCAAGATTTCTTATAAAAAAATCTACAGCGACGTCTCAATCAGTTGATGGAGTTTTTTAATATTTCCCCAGATGAAGATCTGGCATATCTCATATCATTAACATTTTTGGGCAATACATATATTTAACCATGACGGTGCCAAATCACGAAAGTAAGTCCCGCGCTTGAAAGTGATAACTGATAAGTAAGAGTAACTCAGATTCAGCCTCGGGACGTGAAATTAAAATATCGTGGCCGTTCAATTTTTTTTAGAGGTTCTTTCCCTGCAGGAGCCTCTTAGAGTAAGATAAATGATAGCAGCTACTGGCTCTTATCCGAGACAAACAAACGTACCTACTCTTCTCGTGGCTGAGTATTCGACTGTCCGAATAGAAGCCAACACGTTCCAGCCAGTCATCCAGTCAACCCAGCCAACCCTCTCAGTCACCCTCCCAGCCACCCTCAGTCAGTTACTCTCAGTATTCTCCAACATCTCCGGCAATTTCATTCCTTCTCTCCTCCGTTTCTTTTCTACTTCTTCTCTTCCCTCGATCTTCCTCTCTCCCTCCCTCTCTCTCTCTTTTTCTCAGTGGCGTAGATAAATGGGACACACCCCCCAAGAGCCAAGGGGCTGCAGATGGAGAGAGCAGAAATCCCGCGAGATAAAAGAGTCGCGGTGATCACAGAGGAACGGATAAATAGTGGAGGACGTTTTAGTCACAGTCCGGATGGTAAATGGTAGACAGAGGGTCCTTTTCTCTCTCGACGCCGACGCAGACGCCGGCGCCCGCGAAATGGCCACCTTCGCTGCGCCGCAGGATAAATACCTCTCGTTGTGTCGCATTTCTGTACCAAACGTGTGTCGGGTACAGTCTGCTCGAGTGGAAGCTCGACGCTCACCCCCCATCCTGTCGTTTCTCACTCATTCTCTCCCCCCCCCCCCTCCTCTCTCTCTCTCTCTCTCTGTCTTTCTCTCCTTCTCTCTCTTTCTGACTCTCGTATTTTCTCTCGGACCTCTTTTCTCTCTGTTCTCTCTGCATGTCGCATCTGCGGGCCTTCCCACATAGCCACAATGAAAACGCAAGAGAAACCATAAACCACGGTTCACCGTGAACATTTTACGTTTCCATGAATTTCAAACTGTTCCACTGTTTTACTTGCAACCACTTCTGTCTGTATATTTTGAATTTTAGTTCATCATATATTTCTCGCTGTTCGCTCTTGTCGATGAAAAATTATACGTGATTTAAGATTGACTGGCTGTTCGGTTGAATGGCCATCGATTCGCGGTGTAGTCCTGCGTCCCAGTAGGGAAGAGCGAATCTCGCTGTGAGCTTGTTGAATTGCACTCGGTTAGTTTGCGAAATTGGACAAGCAACGAATTGGATGTTTCGTCCGTTTAGACGGTTTCAAGCGATCGGTTTACCACTGTCTAAAGCACTTTGGCTATTTACATGCTGTCGTTAAAAATGGTGCCTCCTGAAAATGGGTATAATTTTTATTCGAGTACATCACTGAAAAATTATTTTAAACGAGTGAATAACACTGAATTTCTTTTTATATGAATTTCAGGTCCTGCACGTTATATCCGAAGTCCTGGAACCGGTTCTCTCGATTCCCACGGCCCCAGCAATCTACAATCCCAACGCACTTCAGTTTCTCAATCTCAGCGACAGCCTGAATATCGGACGTCATCGAATTCGGTAAGTAGAAGGACACGCGAGTCCGTAGAATATCTTTAGGATGATGAAAAAAAAAGTATTATAATAAAAAAAAAAAGTATCTTGTGGCCCAATTAACCCAGGAAACTCCCACGGGATACCAATCGCCACCTTCTTACAGTTTTCGCCCTTCCACTCGATCTTTAGTACCCCTCAGACTCGAAGTAGAAAGTTTCCAAAACGACCATAAGACTCATTGCGTAAGGGCTGCCAAGTTAGCGCCTTAAAAATTCATCCCTTACCAGCGTCATCACTTTCCCCGCAAGACTTTAAATAATAATGTCATCCCCCAAAGCGACTCTATATTGTCCCTTGTGTATTTTGAGAATTCAACACAGGAAGGGATATATGGCTGATCCAGAGGTCTCCCGGATATGACTCAAGCTTACGAAGGAGCTATTACTTCTGTATACAAACTACATATATACAAGACAGCTACGTTTTCATGTAACCTAGCGATATTAAACAACAGAGTCAAAGTTTAATTTTCTCGCGTGCCTATCCTGAGATTTTAACCCAGGACAACCCAGATCCATTGCTTTGCACGTGTAAACTCAATAGCAGCCCAGCGAAAATCAGTCTTAAGTGAATTCCAGAGCAGGAACGTTGACGATGTAACTTTTCACGACGTTTCTCTAGAACTTTACTACCCAGTTCTTTCGAAGCTCATCGTTTCTACGCTCCATCCATACTCCCTTCCTTGCTCATCCTCTCCTTCGTCTGTTGCCCGCTCCTTCGGCAGTTAAAGCTACGATTCCGGAAACGGGCGCCGCTAACTGAGGAAATAAAGCTCTAGTGAATTAGCACCCACGCTATCCTCCCGAGGCCACTACGTTCTTTTGCGAGTTTTTCTTTCTTCCTAGTATACCTGGCTATACCTATATATACATGCCTTTAATACCTACCTATCGACTGCTTCGGCCACTCCGGCAGGTGCCACGACGTCGATATTACTTTTGCCACTTTCTTTTTACCTGTTCTATACCTTTATTTCATCTGCTCCTTTTTCAACGAGCACAATCGTAGCTCCGATCGAGCGAGAATTCCGGAAGTTGAAGTGAGAGAGGAAAGAAAAAAAAAGGAATCGCCCGATAAGACTCTTTGAACTTTTTCTTTCAATATTTTCATCCCGGGGTTCAATCCGAGGAGTTCCCGCGGGATCTTGGAATGAAAGTATCGGAAGGTAAAACATGCTGGGAAAAGAAAAGGGAAGAATGCTTTTCCGGCTATCACTCCTTATCCTGCCACTAGGACCAGAGCCGTTCGTATGGGCTTCCCTATTTTACCTATTTAGCCGGAAGTGATCCGCAGTCCCATCCTTCCCCAAGGTGGCTACTTACTGTCTCGCGTTCTGCATTCGGAGATAAGAAAAAGTAGCTGTAGATTAACAGTGTCGAACAGGCGGAAAAGTAAGTAAAAGTGAAGATAGCAGCGGATGAGTTGAAGCAAAGATGCGTGGTCGGAAAGGGAGACGCGAAAGAGAGCGGGAGCAATAAATATAAAAGAGAGAGATGGAGAACCAACCGGAATCCGGATTTAAGGGAAATTACGTATATCCTCGACGTAAATTCTCCGTGTCTATGCAAAAGCAATTTTCCGTACCGCGTAAAATTTAAAACGCAGCAGCGAGCCATTCTCATCCTTCGACCGACAATTTTCGCTTAAAATATGTGTCAGTGTTATCATCGTAAATAATGCCGACAGACCCTCCTCCTTTTTGAAATTCCATGCTTCTCCTCATTTTCCATCTCCTCTTTCTTCCTTCTCTCCTTATCTCTTCGTTCTCGAGGGTGAATCCTCTGGGCTGACTTTCACATCAACATCTCACCTATAAACGTAAACATATTTCCTAAGCCACTCTGGCGCCTTAACGTTTTTCAAAAAATTACGATCCATGCGGGATTTTCATGTACGCGTCAGGCCCTTCTTACGCTGACGTATATCTTCGCCGTCTTTTTCGCGTACGAAACCCACCTACTTCTCGCTGCCTCTGCGACCCCTTCGCAGTCCTTTAGAAATAGAGGTGTTTAGCCTCAACTACCGTTAAGCAAAATTTTTTGAACGAAACATCGAAGCCCAGACATTTTTTTTTAATAACTTTAACTTACGTATATAGTCTACATTGTAAAACATCATAAAACGTGGAAGAGTGACTGGAAGTGACCCAAACACTCAAATGATGAGAACAAATATACCTCTACTTATCATTATTTCAAATGCTCTTATCACAGTCCGATATGTATTGTCTGATAAAAAAATTATCTTTTCAGGTTATTCCGTCAGCGCGTTTTCGACCTGAAAAAGACAGGCGTCTTCAAGGCCGAGGGTCGATACACTTTCTTTCTCCCAGTCGACGAAGGATTTCAGGTATGGCTTTTCGTCTCCTTTGGCCATCAGAGAAAAAAAAGCTGTGGTCCTAACTATAAGATTTCATCCTTAAGCGCTTCTATTATTGCTAAGCTTTATTTATCGTCGTGGTAAAACCGTCTCTTAGCCACTCAATGGACGACCTAATAGTGCCACACTTTTAGGTCTTCGTTAAGGTGTAGGTCTTCCATAAGCCACAGGAAGCTTCCTCGTGTTACTCTTCTAGCATAAGTCGTTCGCTAAAGTACTCTGGGCAATACAGTGGAGTCTGGTACATTGACCAGTAGGAGTACCTTGGCGAGCTTGGAGCATACCAGGATTATATCACATATGTATACCTATACTTGAATGATGGCGATTATATGTCCTGTTTAGAACAAAGCCGGAATACTTGCTGCATAATCTACTCAAATATCCACGTAGCCATACAAGTATGGCGGTATAGTATAGCATCAGCTCAAATCTCTCAGCTCAGAGTAGGATGATTGAGAATTCCGTTAGAGAACCGTTTAGGGTGGTATTTCCTCAGAGTCCAGTAATTGTAAAACCTTGCGAAAAGCATTTAACGCCAAAACAATGGAGAGTGTGCAATTCTCAGTGATCGATAGCTGATTATAAGATCGATCAGAATAGTCCTGAAGGTATTCGAAAAAATTCGATACGCAACGAGACCGACACCTAAGAGCTTCAAGCCGATTACGGCAAGTCAGCTGCACCCCTGATCCCGAATGGGGTGGCCTTCGCTTCGGTGTCTCTTGTTCCAAGGCTAAAGAATCCAACGATGTTTCGTGCATCCACGCAATCCTTCCCAGGAAACACGATACTCCGGGCTCCGGGCGCAAGCTCAGCCACGGCAGGGCCAAGGGTGGTTAATGCTGACCCAGGGCTGTACTGTTTCCTGGCTTGTAAAGCATCTCTTTAAAGCTTCCGGTTATCAACCTTTATTATGCATGACTCTCTTTACAGGTTTGTACGGTTGTCCTCTTTGTCATCTCTTACTTTCGCAAACCCATACGTACCTGGCCTTTACAGCTCTTCATTAAACGATAACCATACGTGCTTTTGCGCTCTGGAAAACCCTGATTTTCTTTGTCTACGCGTGTATCTGCAATTTCTATATCGCATTTCCTGAAACAATGAGGAAAGTACGTTGCTTACCTGAGGTCGTAGTACAATTTTCCAGTTAGCCACGATTGCATGGAACGTATGAGACTGTCTCATTTCATACAGTCGTATTGTCGAACCTTTTTTTCAATTACGAGCTACGTAAGGATTAGAATAGGCCAATCTATTTCTAAACTGGATACAGATAATTCATTGGCACAAATATATGTAAGGGTAGTATTAATACATTTATTTTTTTTTAGCCGTCACCCAGACCACAGAAGGTTGATCAAAAGGTCGTGGATGGACATATTATTCCTGATCATATACTCTTTACGGCGCCCACGCAACACGATGTACCCTTCAGGACTTTGGCCTTCAGTGATAATATCCGAGTCAGTATTAGTTTCCTTTCGGAACAGGATGCCAAGGGTGACGTGAGAAGTAAGTACCTGTACTTAACGATACACCCAAAATGTAACGTATACATATACAGGAGATATTAACATCCGTTAACTTTACTTTACAGCCTACGTAAAATCCACTACGACCTCAGGTGACGATAAGCATCCCCCTGGTGTAGTTCTTGCTGAAATCGTAAAAGCCAACATCCCTGTACGAAACGGAGTAGTTCATCTCATTCAGCGACCGTTGATGATCATCGATACGACAGTCACCGATTTCCTTAAGGTCAGTGTTAATTTGATTACACTTACGCTGTAGCTCTTCCAATATTAAAAGACATGATATAATAGAATAGCTATCGTTTGTCAATACTCAGCCCTCGAACCTTGTAAATGGATGCTGTATTTCGTAATATACAAAATGCAAGGAAGATGCAATCATTCATTTTCCAAAGTATAACAAAGACGTATTCAATCTTTGATCCTATTATGTTCTTTTAGATCCCATAAGAAAGGAGCGTCGGCAACTATGAAAGCTTTTAGGTTAGAGCGCACTAGAATCACGAGTCTTCGCAGCATCTCTCAGTTCTATTATCTTTGTCTTTCCTGCTTCTTCCTCCTTCTCTCTTGAACTGCCCGTGCATCCCTCTTTGAGGGATGGACGACCGGAGGTACCGGCAGAGAGTTAGGTCGCCTCTATATTGAGATAATGAAGTGGCCAGCTGCTTGCGGCTTGTCCGACGGCCCTTGTACTGACCGCGTCCACTTGCCATGACTCCCCTTAGCAATAGACTCTTCGATTATCGAAATTGCCGGTATAAGTAAAATCTATAGTTATACACGTACCGTGACGTCATTTTCATCGTGAATTCACAATATTAACCAAACCTTATTGACAGGGATGCTATGGATAATCCCATCAGCCAATAGCTTATGGATGACACGCATGTGGCTGCAATGATTACGACTGTACGTCACGTCAAAACAACGCCAACCCCTTTGATTCCCGTCACGCTCTTGCATAGAGCACGTCAACGTGACGGAGCACGTCGCCCGTTGCCGACGCCAACGTATCGGGCACGAGAATACTAATGTCTCCTAATGCATCGTCTACTACGAATTGACGGTTCCCTTCCACGGCAAAGCATCCCTGTGTACCAGTACATCTCTCCGAAACCCCCTGCTGTACAAATCTTGATTGGCCGGGCGATTGACCGAGGAAGGAAGCGGTTATACCGGGCGGTGGGTCTGTCCGTTCTTGACGGGGCTTTCAGAGCTTTGAGAAATTTTTAATTATCTACAGTATCTTTATGCGAATACATAAATGTCTGTATACCTTGCGCTGGATGTAAATTGCGGCCCATATCGCACCGTGTATGAACTTATATACGTTAGTACGGTACGTAACGATTTTAATCTACGAGAGACGGGTTGAGCTTCATTGTCAAACCCCCGAAGTCATAAAATAATCTGGTTAGTAGCTTCAACCGTAATTTCGCTCATTAACCTTTATTCATTATGTCGTAACCTCATTTTTCTCTTCCTGAGTCGGATAGTTAAGCTGATTTTACGAACTTCTCACGAGTCTCTATTCTCTCCCAGCATACTGGGCTTTTCTCACTCTCCATCTCTTTTAATGTCATTTTATACATATACTATATAGCTGTACGTATACACGTATTACCTCATACTATGTCCTTCACTATGCTTTGCCATTTTCGACACTTTTACAAAAGCCAAATAGTGTCGTCTCAGACTCCTCCTTGAATTCCGGTAAGAAGTTTGTCTCCAAGGGTTTATTGTTTCAGAAATGTCTCGGGGACTCTTCGGTTTTTTTTTTTATCAAGCCAACTCGTTTAAACGATTTCAGGCTGTCCGCGAAAGAATTGTATAATTTCGTTTTGAAAATTGAAAACTACATATCCTGTTCGTTGGTGGTAGGAACAAATTTGTTGTTTTAGTTTTTGGCCCTTTCTCATTATCTTCACCCCAAGTAAATTCCAACGTCACGCTTCGAAAAACATCAGGTGTGTCAAGGGGGACTGAAACATTTTTTTCCTCAATTTTAAATAATTCGCGCCCTTCGAACTTTCTCTACCCGTGGTAAAGTTCATCCACTTTCACCGTCTGTCATGACACACGTGTCCACGTATGTCGGCACGTACCGACCTATATGCATCGTCGCGCTACTACGTTCCACGATTCAACCCCTGGATACCTACAATAATTATCCGAAACGCCACTGTACCTATATTCTCCAGTCCCGTAATTTACTGAAGTTCATCTGTTTACGGTGAAAACACATAAATTCTGGCTAACCCGCTTATTTCCACTTTCACGTCTGTTGTATAGAATGGCACAGTCCTGGAAACTTTGCAGTCACTCGTATATGGTAAAGGGAAGTGGAAACTATTACCTACGGAATTCTCACCTTTCCCGCTGAGAGTGTACTAATTGCTGGGCATTTTATAAAATTACTTTTGCTATCAGGTGCTGGGTGGAATAAAGTATTTTGTTATTAATGAAATTATGTAACTGATAAGAAAATTTTTTTAAACGCACCCCAATGATTCTCTTGGAAAATGAATGATTGCACTATAATAACTGGTACAATATTGACACATTCTGATAACTCCATTACAGGTATTTTTATAGGGTAAAAAACAGCCAATTATTCGTTTCAAAGATAATATCATATCGCGATACGGTTCGAACATCTGTACAGAAATTAGTGAATATTGGAGAACTAGTGCAAATGGTAACGTCAACCTGTCATCAATTCGTGTATGTTGATCCCGTAGTCATTAGCATCATTCTGTCATACAAAAGCTCGAACGTCCCGCGTCCATGACACTCGACAAGTTATCCGCAACCGAATCACACGTGCATCATCAGTATCACCGTTATCACCATCATTAAGGAACAACGTGTAATACGCAGTTGTTATACGAGCGAAACTTAAATAAACTCTGATTCGTGAATTATTCACATAACTATACAAACGAGCTGGAGCACTTATCGCCTAATGTTGTAGTACTGTTGCATCAATATGTCCCTGTCGCTCTATATTTATAGAGACCAATGACGAATCAGTGTATAAAAAATGGAAATATTAAAAAACAATATTTCAAACAAAAATTATTAAAATCAAAATTCGAAATACGAACAACACCGTTTACTTGTTCTTGACTGTCCATATAAATTTTATCATTATGCACCCCCTCGAAATCTTTTGATTCGTTACATTGGTCTATACATATGTCATCCCACCTGTGTTGTGCAATTATAATTGTTACCTCAGGAGCAAACGTACTTTTTTTCAAAGATATACAACGCTCTTGTTTAAATTCCAAGAGTTGTATATGCGTCTTTAAAATTTCACGCAATACTAAATAATTCGTGTAACGCGTATGTACATATGTATATCTTTTTTCTGTATTTCCCGCTTTAAAAAAAGTACGATCGCTCAAAGCCCAGAACTAATCACTTAATTTCAGGTTTTATCCTCGCGTCAGCGAATAATGATGGAGAGGGAGACTGTAAGGAAAAAGATAAAGTGGAATGAACAAAAAAAGAGCAAGAAAAATACTCGATGTGTAGGAGAAGCACAAGCCCTGTGTATTCTGACGCAAGTGCACCGCCTCATGTGTTTCTCACTGCAGATCTTTGCCTCTGCTAGCAAAAGTCCCTCCTACCCGTTAGATACTTTCTACTCCTATGAATCTCTGCTCTTTTCTTTATCACGCCTATATATATATATATATACGTTCCATATCTATTGTCTCAGGACACTCGAAAACTTACACATCGAGTTCCCACAGGATATACTTATACACATATCATACAACTGTCTTCCACGTATGTAGAAGTCGGGGGACATGCTTACATACGTCGATATGTAAACAATCATATGAGACTACAGTTCGCATTACAGAAGCAGCGGAACCATCATGAAAACAAAAAGAAACTAATATATTCCTTGTCGCGAACTAACAACGAGATTCGAATAGTTTTGGGCATCAAAGCATTTCCTGTTTCCGTATCTGTACGATTAAACCGTACATTCTCGTATACACATTAAGTTTATATACAATACGTATAGCTATACTCCAACATAGATATAATTACTCATGCAGCAGCATACCTCGAGGGGTATTATGCGTCTGTTTAACAGGCGTTAGAATTCCCATACGTACAACGTACGTTATAATTACTTAACAAGAACTTAGCCACCCGTCATTGCTGTACGAATAAAATGTATTGTATTATCAGTATTATTTTATTATATTACTTATATACAGTTTATAATTTCGATTAAAATCTAACGAATAATATAAAATGAGAGTATCATGTATTTTTATGAATATTTACCAGCCGAGCATATGGATGTCAAATGATACCTTTATATACTAAATTGATATGTAGATATATGATTCTAGGTAAGGTAGATCGTAGGTATATATATGGTTAAAATACATTTTTGTATTCTCAAACCTTCGTTTTAAGGGTCCTCTAAAATATCCGACAATCCTCTTCATATTGACGTTCTCGAGAGGCCGACGTTTAAAAGCTTCAACAGTTTTAACGATCGACCGCACGGCTTTTACTCACTTGCTGCTTTTCCCCTCATGCCCTTTAACCGTTGGCCTTTTTCTCCCATCTACTTCCCTCTCTCTTTTTTTCTTTCTCTTCCCCGTTTTTCCCATCACATTCACTCACTTGATCTCCTTCGCTCTCTTTCGTTGGTTTCAACGACGTCGACGTCCCCAGCGAATTCTTCCTCCTCGAGCGTCAGAAATGTTCATATAATACAAGCCTCCCTTGAACGGTGGCGTCAGCTCGACGACGTCGGCGTCGACGTCGTTAATTCGAATAATTGAAAAGAAAAGGAAATGATGTCGTTCAGAACGAAGAATGAGAGTAGAAAGTTTTGGTCGATTGGATTTGCGAGTTTTTTTTTTAATATCGTACAGTGGAATCTGTAAATCGTGAACTATGTGAATGCGGAAAATTTTTGATATTCTTTTTAAGAGTAATCATACATGTGTATACATATATATACATTGTATAAGACCTTAGACTTCAAGCCATTTTCACTTACCAGGGATATCATCTCTTACTTGCTCCACTTCATTCTTCTCACCCGGAAAAAAGAACATCCCTTGGACCCCAACTTTCCAACTTGCGCGAGTCATGACGGCTTTGAGCCATCCTGAGCCGAGGCGTTCTGACGACATTAATTGAAAATTATGCGGCGCAATTGAAGTTTCGCGGCGAAAGGACGAGCGCCCGATTCGCCGAGAAAACTCTATTACTCTGTTATGTCCGCTGAGAAGAAAAGAGGAAGAGACGAGAAAATCGTGGTGGGAAAAGGAAATGAAAAAAAAAAATGACAATAGAATGGAAAGAAAAAAATCCCTGATTGACTGACGGATATAAACTTTGGTAATATTACTTGAAAACTTGACAGGAGAATCCCAATGGATTCTCTCTTGGTACGACTCACTGACCGTACATTCGCAAAGCTCAAAGGGAATTATACGTGTTTCCATGCACCGAGGAGCGACGATGATAATAACTCCCACGTGTGTACGTACACGTGTGTATTCGTATCCAGGTGAGAACTGAGCTTTGAAGCGATTTGCTGTAACGTAATTCGCTTAATGAAAGCATCGCGTGCTTCGGTACATTTGGGATTGAGGAAATTCTTCACCGACGAATCTCTATAATGCCGGATCTCTGAGGTTCACACCGGAAGAGGTCAGCGTTCATATGTAATTAGCGTGTTAGCATTGGCTACCGTACGTAATATATCTAATGAAAAGAAGCACCGAGCAACGTTAATTTCTCACCCTAGCGAAAACTGGAAGTCGGAAAAGGTGGAATGTGGAATGTAGAATGATCCTGGACAAGGAAAGGGATAAACGAATTTACGTCGTAGTCACGCAGTCGCAATGCACCTTAATTCCGCGTAATAACGCCGCTCTGCAACTCGATTCCCTCGTTCCGTTCTTCCTTTTTTTTTTCAAAGATTCCGAAACAGACCGTCAGGAAGTTAAGGAAACTGGTGGAACGTGGAAAAGGGAATGAAACGTGTAATTTTACTAATGAGAACCTAGAACCTAAAATTAATCCAAAGTAGAAAAGAGTGTGTGCACGTTGCGGCTTAGTTCATTCTTTTTTTCAATTTAAAAGAAAATTACCTAACCTACAATTAAATGTCTTTGATGCAGTGTAGTTCAGATGGCTAAAACATAAAATTTACAATAAAACATATTAACATTCTCAAGAATTCATTCCTTAATGTTTATAAAAAAAAAAATAGTCCGATTTCGGAGTTAATTACTATATTAACGAACACACTGTTAATATACGCGCGTACGATATACCCCTAAAACTAAGTTTCTTATATTTCTTTATCGTCGTGACAATATCTGTCAGTGTAATTACAACGAAAAAATGCGTATTAATCGATCCAGTACATACACATAATATATACTACCCTGTTTCAGCATATAGGCTATCCACATATTTATCCATCCCACGAGACTCCCTGTTTGTTAGTCACTGGAGTAATGACTAGAAAAAAAAAATAGCTCATCGAGCTACCATTCCTCTTGCATATTTATTGCAAAAATAACCCGCGGAAAAAACGCCTCAGGCTTTCCTGACATAATAAAAAATTCACGAAGCATACAATTAAGCATACCATTTTCAAAATACCGAAACACTTCTATGGCATCTCTCTAGCACTGTACTCTCGGACGACAAAGTATCAAAAGCGAATGTAAATTAGCCCTGTGAGATTCACGTGGTACGTCGAAGAGGATTTTGCAACGTGCTTGAAATATGTCGTGATTAAAATTAATAGTTCCAACGCGGCTGTCCTATCAATTGTTAATGACTGTGTTTCTGGTTCGCTGCTAAAATACAATTCCGCGAATGGCACCAGCACAGTACATACCTCTGCTTAATGCAACTCCCAAGCGAAACATTGTTGTAAGTACATATATTACAAAATCCTTGTAACACGAGTGCATTAACTGTACACGTGTACTTACGGTTGATTAATTAACCAGAAACACACAGATGGACACTTGTCGCTTGTAATAAACCAATGCAACGATGCTCGGTTGCGTAAATATTCATTCCTGCGAGAGAAAAAAAAACTAACCCACGCCAATCGGTAGTTAGCCAAATAAATGTCCACCGGTACTTGTTTCGTCTGGTTCGCAAATTTTCGCGATAAGGACTATGAAATTCCAAGTGATTTATATTACGATTGAAATGCATATTAAATTAAACATACAACGATTTGCATTAATACTGTTATTAATGACACAGTATTTGTTTCATTAGGATTACCGGCAGCCGAGGATTGACTTCGATATACGAGGAATTAATATTTTGTGAATTATTGCGTAATATAAATTAGCATAAATATAGAAAATATATTCGTATCGCAATGACGGAATTTTTACTAACGATTGAAACATTATATAACCCTCTTGTATCTATCCTATACGATTATCATAGAAATATAGGAACACTTTTTTTTTTAATTGACATATATTCATAAGATATTTATCCGATCAGTCTTGATAACATATTCCATGCTGCTTCAGGCAAACAGTTTAAACTCTTCACTTTCAGCGTAGGAAGAGAACATTTGATAGAACAAAACGGCAAGAAACCCAAATGGATCACGCACGTCACCTCTCAACAGTGAACATTATATACCTATTTATATAATACAAGTTATCTTTTTTCTGTTTTCTGTTCGCTTCTTATGTTACGGACGACCCTGGTTTACTGGTTTCTCTGTGCAGTCTTTCCAGGTAATTCGCCGCCGGCTTTTTTTCTATTTTCATGAAGACTCGCTAGCGAACGTTACCTATATATGTACATCTACCTATGCGTTTTTCATCAAGTGTACCTATCGCTCTTTCTGTCTCTCTGTTTATCTATCTGTCTCGCTCTCTCTCTCTCTCTCTCTCTCTCATCCTAAAGTTTTATCCATTTTTTCACCGCACTTTTCAAACTCGCCGCCGCTCACATTTTTTCGCTCACCCTATATGTCGTTGCCGCGCTAGCTGAAAGTGGCTTGACTTTTTGTCATGTAGAAGGAACGAGCGACGATTTGCGCGATGAGCGTGTGGGCGTGTATACTTGCGAATTTGCATTTTGTAGTCAGTGTATTTTTTTTTTACGTGCTTCAATACCTTCCTCTCCGTTTTGTTTGATACGAAAAGATAAGGGGTCCTTGGTCCAATTTACTACTTGACTTCCCTGCAATCAGACTTTTTAATGCTCCTCGGGCTTCCCTTTAAATTTTTCTTATAAGACGCGCTTATAACGGCCTCCTCGCCAGTTTGCGATAACTTTGTCTTCGTATCGAGCAGCTTTGTTACGTTTTCACTTTATTCACCGTGCACAATTCTATAAGCCTTTGTATGGTACAGTAACACTTTATCACTATAACGATGTCCCACCGATGTCTGTCGTAATAATATTAATCGATTCGGATCGGTCGTTCAACTTATTTCTTACTTTCGTTATTGTACTTGCAAGATATAAGATCCAGTTGGTATCTCGTCAATGTGAAAGTTTCGTTATCTATTCACCTATCTGTACCTATCTAAAGGGGGACTAAAATAACGCAGTGAAGATTTACGTCGTACCGATCATACAAAAGGCTCTTTTGTGTCCTTCTTACGAAACTCTGCGTCGCATTCGATCATTCAACTAGGTGGCATCCGCAGCACTCGCCGATAAATTAGTCGCAGCGATATTCTATTTCCAATCAATGCATGCGCAGATCAATATACGTAGAATTGGCTGCAGATACGGTGCTGCACGTTCCGTCACCCTGGCACAATTGCATGCACGTTGCCATATTGAACACTCGAAAAGCTGATATACAAGGAAATCAGCGTAGTTGAAGAAATTTTTGGAAAATCACCTATTAAAAAATATTAGAAAATAATAAAAAGGAAAGAATTATAGGATATTAATTAATTATTTTTTTCCTCGTTCAAGATAACCTACAATACACATAGAGCCTTATCAGTCGGATATCACGGGAAAGATGTGAGTCGCTCGAAAGGAGTCGCTCCGGGGCTAAAATGAAAAATGTCGCGTCGCCCATTGAAAAAGCATCCTCGCGTCGGGAAAGGCTTTCACAAGTTTCCGCGGCATTCGCGCTTCGAGCAGGGAAAACCAGAGGCACGAGCGAACAAAACTCGTAAATTTTCAGGACATACAAGTCCTGTCCCTTCACACTGAGAACTATGATGCTGCAGATATATGTATATCATGCGTACAACTACATCCATATATTCGCGCGAGGTGGAAAGCCGATGTTATTTTTTGTATATTTCTGTCAATCAATTCGCAATAGTTTATCGGAAATACCGAGTAGAAACGAACCGAGCAAAATTGAGAAGACATCCGGTCGTGATTTTCATTTGCTCGTACGCGAAATACATGCAGTACATAGGATGACATATTCGACTATCAAATATTATATGTAGGGGCGTACATATGGGGAAGCTCGCGAAACGTATCGGGAACATATGTGCGGTTAAAGAGAAATAAATGAGAAAATGTTAGAGAAAAAAATTTTCCAAACTTTATGATCAATTTTATTTGCAATAATTTTCAATCCATATATGACACGTATGTGACAATCACATCCACTGCGTGGTTCATATATCGTGATACGAAGCATCCGGTATATCCGTCTCGTATCTAAAATTTTTCTACTGAAATACATAGACCATGTATACCAGGTAGATCGTTTACACACCCAGCGGCATTGCAAACTAATTCCGGGATAAAGTTACTAAAAAAATACGAGCTTGCAAGCTAACAAACGGGAACCTTAAAATATACTTCAATGTTTGAACATGCACGTCCTGTGTAATTAAAATACATAGAGACGTGATATTGTTGGACAATTGGATCTGGCGGAAAGAAAAATACTCGAAGTGTATATTGCCTCCCCATCAGCTGAAGGGGCGATAGTGGGAAAACGTATAGAAAAAAATTCTCGAATTGCCGTACGTGCTATTTTCGTACTCCTAGAATTTCATTGATCCCTCTCAATATATCTCTCTGCTGTATTTTTTTAAATCTCTTTACCACGAAAATAAACTGTCGACTGTTCGTTAACAACAAGTTACAATAATTCATTAAATGGCTCTGCTCCGCTATTATAGTTTAATGCTCGTAGCGATAATGGGAAAATTACGAGAATCCATTGTGCACGTCATGAATTTGAAGCATATTGGACCTATTTCAAAAGAGATATTATCGTAGCTGGTGTATCGTAAAAAGCAAATGTTTTTTTTTTCATTTTTTTTTTTCATAAAACTTGAACATTTCTGGTACACCCATGCATTCATGTAATAGCCATTATACGTGACCCCGACTATATCGATTTGTAAAATCGATTTTTATTACTTACCAGAATGCAGTCTGGGTATATTGAGAGATTATGGTATACAACTCAAAAAAAAAGCATGTAAATAAATGATACTTTCTACCGAAGAGAATAATCATACGTGTAGTTAATTTACGTGAATTTCCATGTGACGTTCCATCGTAAATTTTGCAAAAAATGTATTTTCAATTTGCACTTTCAATTTCTCTCAATGCTAACTGTTGCTCGTTTCGGTGCGAAGACGCGAATTCAAGAATCATTCCTCGAACGTACCGTTGTAAGTCGCACGCAAAGTCAGCACGCTTCCCCTCTCAATTTTGCATTGCTAATTCAAAGATGGTATACGCTCGTTACGTGTTATCGTTGGGTCATACAGGATAAGTACTGTGCTATCAATTTGTAACGTTCGGCCAGCAGCTAGTAGTCCCTCCTCTCGTGACAAAGCTTTTACGAGCAATTTAAAGGCCAGCCTAAAGGCTTTCGGAAGCTTTACGAGATCCGTGATGGCTGGAAGGGAATCGGTTATCGGATGGGATAAATGATACTGGAAATTTCGCCAATTAAACTCGTACTTACATAATGACCTCTTTTACCGATTTCTATGTATAAGTATGTACATAATAACTGACCCATGCTATAGTATATACATATATAGCGAGCGTTCATTCACACTGCACGACGCACTGCAAACGACATGTATGTGTATTTATATATTTATATATGCATATGTATATTGCATATAATAATAATAGTGAACTATGAATCTTGAATGTCGCATGTGAACCATGCCAAGAGCACCGAAACACCATTCTCAGACAGCCGAAACTCACTAGATTTTAGTATTCGCGACATATATCATATACACGCGTTTAACATTGAAACATTTCATTGTCAATTCATTCGAATCATGAACTATTGTCATTTCATTGATTGGATCGATCATATCGCGGAACCACTTTACGATATCGATGTGATCGGTCGATTTTTCTATGTAGGGGAAGGAGAACGGTGGTACGGCGAGTTTAAATATTGAATTTCTTTATTTTTTATGAATTTTAATACTTGTGATTTTTATGATTGGTCGTTTTCTGTTTTTTTATTTCGTGCATACCTGAAAACTCAGGGTGAACTTGAAAGTGAGATTTTTTTTTTAATACGCGATCGTGTAAACTCGCCCTACCATCCAACGACCATTGTTATTAACCGATTGTTAATTTATTTAAGTTTTAAGATTATTTGCAGGATTTTCGTAAATCGTCCAGCCGTCTGGATTTTCTATACACATGTGTGCTTACACGCGCAGAACGCTCGGTTATTTATTAACTGCCATTAAAAAGTGATTTAACGCGTCTTACAGTACGACAATACACATCGCGTGCGGACGACATGCGAAATTACACGTGTCTATGTATAACGGTGGGTCTGCAGTATGCGGCGTATTAACGGCAGAGTGAATTCTATTGATAAAATCAATCGGTGGTAATCGAGCGTTTAATTAAATTAGTGCACTAAATTCCGTTGATGCACGGTCGGGCATTGTCGAAATGGCATTGTATGCCAAGTGCTTGCTGGACTGTAGTGTACCAACTCATTTACGTAAAAAAAAAGAAAGTACTATTAATTACTTTTTGGAGTTAGTCGCTGTTACCGTCCTATGGCAAATTGCTATTACCAAATTAATTGCCAAATCCAATCTAATTGAATTTTTCAATATCGTACGAATTATCAATATCAAATCCTGCTGCATTCGCGATTCTCGCGTTTTGTAAATTGTCGCATATATCCATTGGGACTTATGTTCGCGAACTGCTCCGAGAGTCGGTATTGTCGGTATTGATTGTGAAATATCGATACTTGTCTTCAATTATCGAACGATTTTTCTATTGTGTATATGTGTTTACTATACTTTTATTGACTCAATGATGTTATTCTGTGGTGCTTTGCATGTCTCTATTGGACTCTGCATGTCGTATAGGGCATCGTAAGTACTTTAAACGAACTCACCAGAGACTACGAACACACGACACTCTCTTAGTATTATTTATATATCTTTTTATATTTGAACTGACGAAATTTACACGTGCGGATACTTCGTTGCGATGGAAATAATTCATTCGGCGAATCGCAGGGGAACAAGCGTTAAGATATTGGCTATGCCAGTAGATACTTTTCGCTGCGACAAGACGCGTTTTATATAGGAATAAGGAAACGGCGGGAATTTTGAAATAATTATATTAACTGGAACTCTTTGGAAGATCCTTTTACTTACTTTGAGTCATTATCATAATTACCCTTAATTAATGGATAAAGACAAACAAATATTATGGAAAGGCGATTAGTATTAGAGCAAATTGATAGTACAATGGTGAATCGAAGGGACTGGACTTTATATTACTTATTTATGAAATTTACCTAATTACTATAATATATTATATTAGCGTCCTGGTGATGTACAAGATGTTTAAAATCGGACGAGTGATCTCCTTCGGTGTCTTTAACACTTATATTGATTTAAAAAAAAAAGAAAATGTAACCTTAATTAATCAGGGGCTGCTTTCGAGACACGGAACGAGGTCCGGCCGTTTTATTTAATTTTATTTATTTATTATCGTCGAATGCGTAACTCAAGTACTACTCAATGTTTTAGTTCCTCCTCTATGGTTATACGGAGTTATTAGCAGTAGTCGTATATTATTATTAATATTCCATATACATCATGACCCTGTAGTTAGTAATGTTTTCCACGTAATAAGATTCCCTTCATTAACCTCTTTATTAATGTTTCGCAGTATTGAATTTCCGCTTCCGTCTTCCCTCCCTTCCCCAGCTTCCAAATATTCGCAAAGTCCAAGGATCAGCGAGAAATTGCAAGGCGCAAACGTATGACAAAGTGAGATATCGGTAAAGGTTTTTGGATGAGTAAATAAGGAGGTGGAAAGGGATGGAAAAGTATGAAAAATGAAAAAATCAAATAAAAGTATAGCAGAACCCGTGGAAACTCTTGCCGTCGATACGATTGCGGATATTGCAATACTCTCAGCCGATCATCGCCCATGTGAAAATTCAATTCCATCGATGTTGAATAGACCGAGTACTCCACAAGTGATCGATAGCGCATTCATTAAATCTTTCATGTCACTTGAAAATATTTTGTGTAGAGGAGAGTAAGTTAATTTTTTAAAAAAATTTCCGATGACGCGCCCAAAAAAATATTGCCGTTCGCTCATTCGAATTTCCCGCCCAACGAACGGTAAACGCTCTCATCTCCCTTGTGGAGTTTGCTGGTCTACTAACCACAAAGTACCGGCGCCCCTTCGTTTGTATTTACAAACAAGTTTACCACAGTGGTTGACAAAACGAGAAATGGCGGAATTGTCACAGTCGAGAGAATTCACGAGTAAATTAGACACGCGTTGTCCGATAAATTTTCTCTTCTCGTGTTTTTGTCCAGACTATACTCGTGAAACGAGACATGAATCTGCTGCAGTTTTCACTGCTTATATATATATTTGTACCTACAGATTATCTTAACGACAGTAAGTTTACCTATGATCGACTCGACGAATTTTTCGTTATTTTCACGTACTTCGAAATGGGATCGAAGTCAAGGAAGAAGTCGAGATTTATTAAATGGAAAATTCGCATAGTTGTTTACTTGTACTTTACATTGTTCTTACTTACGTATAAACTAGTATAGGAAAGTTCTTAAGTACTACATTGTCATCGTGACGTAATTTCTAATGCTTTATGGAAATCATTACAGTTATTGAAACAATATAGTCCCTCCTACGTAATTCGCATATATCTTTATTGCTTTACTTTTTATTGCTCTTTATTTCAGAAACGAAAGCGCGCTGGTACTTGTCCTTTGTCCTATTGTGTGTATCGGTTTCGTATATTGAGTTTCCAACGTACTTAGGCATTATAGGGTTATTCACGTTAAACGCACCACCTGAAACCTTGTTCTCTCATAGATATCAAATGGATAGACTAACTTCAAGTGATGCGTTTATCACAAATATGCCTATACTATATAATCTATTCTACAGGTTTGAAATAGAATAGAATATGGACGTTGGAAAGTCAATAGCCATTTTTATTGTGCTTAAACCCCTCTTACGTGCCTAATCAAATTTTTATTTAGAATTTTCTTCCCTTACCGAGATCCTCGTTTGGGGTTTTCCATACTATTTTTACGGTATCGTATATATATGTGTATGTGTGTACCTAATTAAAATTTAATGATACACCATATCTTACATAGTTTCGAAAAAATTCGAAAAATAATATTTTCTCCAGATTCTCAGCTATAAAGAATTTCCGAGGATCTCGCGTGATTATCTCACTTCCGTGTCTAATCACTTTATATTCCGAGCCTCCTTCCGTAGAAATTCAAATCTTGATGAGCATAATTCACGATAATCACGATTTCTTTCTCTCGATCCAGGAAAAGGAGGATGGTCCAATTTACAAGTTTTACGAGGTTATCCGCGATCTTGGTGATAATTTTATGAGCGACCTTACGACCCTCCACAACGTGACCTTATTTGCACCTAGTAATGCAGCATGGAGCGAGCCTGGCGTAAAGCAGCTTCTCCAGGACAAGAAACGGATGCGAGAGATTCTGAACCTTCATTGCGTCAAGCAACGACTTCCGCTTGCCGAAATCATACAGAGGAACATTAATCAGGTTAGTTTAATGAAAATCGATTCGAACGAGACTCAATGTGACTTTTCATAAAGTCGAACGTTGCGCGAGGTTCTCATTGACTTGAATTAAATAATCGATTTCGTCCTTATTAAGAATTTATTGCATTCTCTTATGTCAATACCGAATCTCCCCACTTTCTCCACTTTCTTTTTTATCGTCACCAAGACACAATCGACAATCTTCACAAAACTTTATAAACGATGCCAGGTTACTGTTTTCTGAAAAATGCAGTCGCTTGGAAATGGACACTTCGAGGTAACGAGAATTAACACACAGCATAGTCGACGCTTATTTATTCAATGATATGACGTGTGTCATACACGCACAATTACATACTGCGATACACGCACCCTTGGCTTTATACCTCGTTTAATATTTTTTAAATCGACACGAAAACGAATGCGTAGACATTCAGAATCAAACACTATGCATATTTTGCTTCGAATCCTTCCTATACATTTATCCAGCAGCTGTTCCTAAAGATGTCATATCACTATTCCCATGTACCGCCATATTGCATAAGTGACATAAGTTAGAAAAGAGTATTTTTGAAAAAATAATCTAATCCAAGTCAACTTCTTTTTATTAATTTACTAACAATAAATTGACGAAGGGTTTCAGAGATTTAAATGTTGAGAGGACTCAAAACGTACATAAGAGTTGTATAAAAACAATTGGCCAAAACGTAGGAGTAAATAGTACATTGTCCATCGGACTTACGTTTAATTCACTCTCTTCGTTCCCTCGTAATTTTATTATCGCCCGGCGGAATTTCTCGAGTCGATTAGATGATAATGAGCCTCGAGACGAACAAAGATGAGCGGTGCGCTTAAGGCACCAAGGAAATTTAAACGAACCTTTTCGTCAGAAAAAGGACTGGAAGCGTTTCTGCCATTTCGAATCCCGTTGAGTCAGCTCGACATTTCGCATCGATCGAATCGTAAAACACGGAATAATTTATCTGACTTTAGTAACTTCGCTTTTTCGTTTTTCACTTTTTTTCTTCAATTTTTTAGCTCTCTTTCTTTTTTCTTTTTTTTTCACCTTTCTCTCCGCGTCTCTCGGCAAAACGGAGCGCGCGTGTAAATTCCTGTGGCGTTGCAGCTACACTTCTGTTTACCAAGCGTCCTGATGACGGGCTTCCAGCGTTCTGCAGGACTAGCGAAATTGTACGAGTTACCGGCGGAACTCCATGGTTCGCGTTCTGACGACAATGTTATCGTTCAAAGGAACATTTTTCGAGCTCCCGTCTCGCCAGGCCAGGCGTGCGTGGTCGGTCGACGTCCGGGCTAATTTGATTTTTTTAACACACTAATAATTTCAAATGTATAAAAATGAATAACGCAGTCGTGAGAGTGGCTATAAGAAAAAGAGTGCAAACAAATTTTCAAAACCGTAGCTACTCTAACGCATAAATGCACTACTGAATGTAGTCCAGTATAAAATATAATTTTTCATGCTGTTGCGAAGTACCCGCAATTAGTAGCACACGGAAATAAAATTTCCTCTCCCTGTCACTTTAACCGAGCGACATTTTGCGTACCAAGTAGAAGAGTAGAGACGGGAGAGAGATTGAGATTTTAAATAATATACAGTCTTATACCGGCTAATTAATAACGCGACTGACAAAAAATGTGTGCTCGTTCACAAATTCTACAAATTTACTACCGGTAACAGTTATACCTCGATAAAGATAATAAATTCGCCCGAATCTCAAATTAATTCGAACAGGTTTATTCGGCTTGCAACAATGTTTGCGGATTTCCCCTCTACATATTGTACCGCCACCCATTGGGATTTATGGTTGAACGTGAACGCGCTTCGGGAAATTCGTTGTAAAAATGGTACCTGACTGGGGCGCGTGCGAATTTGACCAGTACTTCGTATGCATATACCGTCAAATATAGACCGAGAGAGAATATTTTGAAAAATGAAAGTTTACCAGATTTCTTCCCTGACGTTATAATAAATATTGATACATATTTTTTAGGGCATAGAGATAACGTTGTAATTTCCATTGGATTTTAGCTATTTGCTCCATCCGTCGCTAAAGTCAAATACAATACTGCTGGGACAGTGTAAAAAAAGGTTATTGAATTTCATTTCAAATATTTGCGATGCATTCGTATGCTGATAATTTATATTTACTATATGCGTTAACTAATATGTATGTACGTCATTATCAAGGACGATAAAGTCAATAGCAACTATAATATTTTTTCGTATGATCCGTTCATAGGAATTTCGCTAGTAACACATACCCTTGTGTACACGTGTTATGTAACAAGCACTAATTAGAAAATCGGTATTAACTAACACGAATGTAGCTTTCAGAATTCATAGAAACACAAAAAATCTCATTGACCTTCATTTTTAGGCGCGACTGTACGGAACATGCATCTTAATGTCTTATGCATTCGGAATCGTAAAAAAAAAGGACATATGTAGATATACATATATGTATGTAAACGCCAATAGCCAGTATAAAAGGTAGATGCAAGTGAATTTTTTTCGCAACAGCGAATAAGCTAGACGCGACTCTATGGCCGAAGAAGTCAATATGCCTCAAGATTAGTTTACCCCGTTATTTCTTTTCGGTATTTGTCTTTGAAATTTAAAAATATCTTTCCTGTTTTAAATCGAAGCGCACCAGTGCATTGTGCAACCACCACTGCCGACTAAGAGATTTGCATTCAAGTATCACATGGAGATTTAATGTAATATATTGAAAAAAGTTACGTATGGCACCGATGCGTTTGATTGGTTTAAACAACCACTAATTTATTTACGAGCATTGCAAATGCACGTAATAATTATAAGCAGCATCATGTGCCGATGCATTCAACGAACGAAGCTATCTAACAGGATATTGAAATGCAATTTGCAATACGAGATATTTCGCGTAATTACGCGCATCAGCCATGCCGTATGTACCTACCTTGGTAACACGTAGACGGATAAATACATGTATGTATATGTATAGATAGAATGCAAGTCTCTGCACTTGGCCAGGAGCGGTCGTGTGACGCACGTATATATATGTATGTCCTTTTAATTGAATCGATTATTCCAGAATTTTATTCCGGTAGTCGAGGTCGTGGCGTAAAAGAAAGCAAAACATTGCCCCAGTGAATAGGAGAAAATTGGCGAGTTGAATCCGAGTAAAATTCATCCGGTTAATTTATTCGCGCACGTGTCACCCGGTGCTGCCGTGTCTGCTTGAAACCAAGCAGGAAGTAAAAGAACGGCGGAAAGTCGTGAGTCCTCCTGGTGGCACTTTAAAGCAGTTTTATAAGGGAAGCTACCGTGGAATGGCTGAATTTGCATTGAGCGAGAAGCATCGCGCGAAGCTATGCTAATTTATCGTTGCGATATGTTTTATGTCACTTTGTGCTTTACAATATGCGCGGAGCTAATTCATTCCGCCCTGCACGACAAAGACCGGAAAGGGAACTTTGACTCGGAGTCGAAACGAATCGGATGACGAATAAATTTTTACTTTTCGAGTAAACGAAAAATTGAAGCGTAGCATATACAATATATATATATATAGTAGGTAGGATAGAGTAGTAGGCGTTAGAGTTGCATATACATGCAACGATGTGCCAGTGGTATCTATAGATATAGTATGACGTCGGAAAAGCAAAAGGCCGGAAGTGGCTGAGTGCATAGCGAGAAATTCATGAGAAGGATCAGAAAGAGATCGCTACGGGAAAGCCGTGTGGATCGACTGTGCGAAGTGGCAGTGATTTGCAATCTAAATCATTCGCGAGTAAAAATTTGAATAGCCCAGCCAAGCATCAATTCACATTGGAGATCCGGGATATCAATTTTCATGCGCTTTTCCTGAAACTTACCTATCTCCTCTGTGCAGAGTTTCCGAAGACATACGTTCCTTTCCTTCGAACCTTGCGTATACCTATACGTTATACTATACTGTATGTACGAGGTATATACAATATGCAACTATAGATATAGTTCGCATTAGATCAGCCACTTTGACACACTTTCGAACTCTCAGTATCTTACACTTATGCTTTAGTGGAAAAATGGCAGAGACTATACCGCCATTGCCTTTTTCATCTGAACACGCTTCGCGAAAGTTTCACCCGAGCATACGGATCCCTGATTCCACTGTGAATCTTCATTTCCCAGATTTCGCTCTAGGTCATGTACTTCGTTGAGGCATCACGACCCCTCATGAACTGTGGGGTCGGATACGCGACGAGCTTTTGATAACGTTAGCTGTTCCAGGTACCCACGCTCACCGAGAGAAAGAATCTCTACTTCAATGTGGTGAATGGACCAAATGAGAACAATACATTGACCGTCGAGGGAGGCGGCGTAAACGCTACGGTTATCACTCCTGATATAGCTGCTACCAATGGCTACATCCACATCATCAATCGTGTCCTTGGTGTACCTTATACCACAATTTTGGATAAGCTCAGGATCGATCCCATGCTCAAGTGAGTATCTACCAGTATGCACTTATGAAATGTTAAGTCGCTCGTAAGTTGGGGTATATATATACATATATTTCTCTCTTTTTCCAAAGGTAACTTTCTCCTTATTCCTAATCCCTTGGCCGCATTTCAAACTAAGTTCGCCTCTTATCCGTAATGCCGGTAAACTCTTATCCGCTTCATGTCGGTTACCTTACGCGCGACTGCGTTTTTCATTTGAATTTAATTAAAATAACGCAACAAATTCTCATTCCTATTACCGTGAAGGCTCTCGTAAAAACTATAACCAAGACTTACCGGAAATTGCTTACCGTGTGCCCGAGGGACTTCGGGACGAGCTATTAATTCCGTTTTCAAATGCTTCCGCGGGTATTGTCTGCTCTTCAGTCGAATTTTCTTGGGCCTCCGGGTGTCGGAATACAACAAAAAACTGAACGAAAAGAAACAGAAAAGCTTAGAGAATTATCGTTTGAAGATATTCAATTTTGAATTCATGCGGTAAATCAGCCACTCGACTTCTCTTAGCGAGTGACTTCCCGAGCAATACGGTTCTAAGGATGGATTAAGGACAATCTAAAATTATAATTAATAATTTGGAATTTGAGTAACAAACTGGAGCTCCGGATCAAGGGAGTACACTCTCTAAACTTCAAAGGGACTGTGAAATAAAGTTTGAAAGAGGCGTAATTTAAAAAATGTAACAGTCTCGTATTGCTTCTTTATGCCTTTTAGTACCATATCCTACATTATCTAATCCTTTAATAACACTCAACCGGATATTCCTTTTCCATGTATTTTGAGCATAGCAATGGATGTACATAATGCTATAGTACTTGAACAAGGATTAAAAGAAATATTATATCAAAGAAATTTCAAATAACAATACAAGTCAACGTCCAGAGTATCGTAGCTCGTGTGAATATCAAATTGTTTAATTTAATGTTACATTAAATCGGATATTAACTTTGATATCAGTTTCATTAGGCTAATGCCCGAGAGCCATGTAGCATCCCCAAGTAGTATCTATTGGAAAGCTATGCGTCACGGACGGATACGGTGACAGAGGATGGACGACTCGAATCGTGGTTTAGGTGTTAGCTTTAATGCCATTAGCCCCTTTATAGGATAGTCATGGTCGTATCGTAACTCGATGCACTGGATGGATGGTGACGTCAGTATTCAATCACCTACCATACCCTAGGTACAATCAATTTCAAACAAGCCAAGCAAATTCGTATATGTTCAAAATCGATATAGAAATTTCGTGACGGATATAAACAACTTCAGTCTAATGGATTTTCCTGTTATCAATCTTATAGCTCGACATACTTCCTGGGACAACGACGCGACTTCAATGAGCAACTCAGCGACACGACAAAACGCTTCACCTACTTCGTGCCTCGCGATTACGCCTGGAAGGACGCAGAGATCAGCTATCCGTCTGCCTACAAGAAACTCTTCATGCCCGACTTCAGCTATCACGTATGTCGCATTTGCAGCAGGTTTTCTTTGTGCTTCTTTTCTTTGGTCCTTTATTGTATTACATTTTGAATACCGTAAAACGGGATACTTTTACGATTTCAGTATTTTCTAAAAGTTTACGTCCTCCTCTCCGACCCTACGCGGTTTTTCTTCTTTTTATATATTCATTTCTTTCCTCTTCTATTTCCTTCGTTCGAGCTTCTAAAACTTGGATGTCCCACGAGACCGGTAACGACGTTTGCGATTTTCTCAAGAACTTTCCCGTCACGTATGCCCATCGCGAAATCAAACTTTGCCAACCGCACTGTGTGCCAAATATCATCATGTAGTGTCGTTCGTTTCCCTTTTTTTTTTTTCTAAACGATAAAATAAGTGTCTTTCGGGAGTAACTGTATAAATCTTTTTATGTAAATAACGATTATATTCTTCAGAATGCTAAAAGTCATCCGATCTTCACTGAGCTGCTATAGAAACTCACATCGTTCGTGTAATATTACATTTGAAAAATTTATCCATTGCAGGCTAAGCAGATCCTAGAAAGACATCTGGTTGTGTCAGATCGTGCTTACACAATGGCCAAGCTCAAAGAGATGAGATACAATAACGAGACCATTGAACTGACCACAGTAAGGGACAAGCTGAGAATCCGAGTTAGGGAAGTTGGATCAAGTAAGTATTATTCTGAAACACGACGTGGTTCGGCTTGATAAAATAAACAGAAACGAAAAATTGCTCCCTCAAGTTCGATAAAATTAAATTTGCATACATCCCATGTGGAATCAATGAATTGAATAAGAGTATACTCGCCGATGCTCACGTCCTAGAATAACATTGATTAACCTCTATAAAGTCTATCTTTCCATTCATCCATTCATCTGGCTATCCACCTGTCTATCTATTGCTCTACATTATATCGATTTCCCAGACGAGAAGATTGACGAAAACGCTATTCGTCCGCAAACCGAGGGTGGTGAGTTTCCATTCAGAAGTCTCTTTCTCTCTCAGGTCTCACACTGTACTAAACTCGATAAGAGACACGTGCTTGAGAATCCATAATTGCAACGCGATGCCTATCGATGCAACAGTATTTATTGTATGCAATTCAATGCAACAGAGCACGTACTTTTCTATGTGTGCGCACCCCTCGTCGTTTCTACACAGGTTATAGAGACACATCTCACTGGCAACAGGCATTTCTCGTGCCTTTCCGAAGAAATGTTATTCCTGTATCACGATCGGAGAAATTCTCGCGTTTCAGCATTACGTCTATCCGTCCTCTTACGCTATGTATATCAATAATAATAAAAAATTGATCCGATCGTGAAACCGGATATCGCACAATTATTCGACACCCAAGCGATATAATGCATCAGCGTCGTTTTCCTATGAAGTTCGAGAAACGATCGAAGGGAGACAATTGGATGTCTGATATCGAGAGCGGACTTTCTGTAACAAAGTGTAACGACTAGACTATAGACATGGTCGAACAAACTACGTAAAAGTCGTCGAGCCAAGTAAATAATTGGGTAGCTCAAAAGATTCTACTTATACCTTCTCCCTTTGTGTCTCTCCCAATCTCTCCCTTATTCTCCCTTAGCCTCTTTCAGTCTCATTTTTACCACCCCTGTCGTCCCTTTGTCCAGCTACCGTGACAAATACCGCTAATTAGCCGAGAACTAATTTATTCGCGTGGAAGTTACATCGGCTTTAACCTAGGGGGCCGCCTTGTGGTTCAAGCTTGCTACGATGTCATTTTATTTTCATAGAGCGACCCATTCATTGACTGTGGACACACGTGACGCTTGCGAGTCATTGTAAAAAGATGTGAAATTCTGATCGCGTTACGGTGCGACGATAAGAATCAATTTTTTATTACTAAGAAATGTGGCAGAGCTACGGGCAACGGTAGTATGAAAGAATTTATAGGATCGTACACAACGAAATTTTTTAAGACTACTTGTCAGAGTACGAATAGATATATGTGTGTGTCACGTGACACGTAAAGGCTGTTGGACAGTGGAATTGCATTAGTTAATTGTTTATTTAACTTGATAATGTCTAGCTCCCTTTTTAGTGACTTATAACGAATTATTATAGTCCTTGAAATTAAATAATATATTCCGCATAGTTTGTATTATTGTGAACATTGTTAATTTCGTATGCGAAAAGTCCAGAGCAAATTAAATTGATTCGTGCTCTATGCCGGTAACTTTTGCAGAATTACGTTTCGACTGAAAATAACACCTTTTTTTGTGCTCCTTCTGCTGCACCATCAGCTCTATATAGGTACGGGCTGCAAGAGTGAGAGAATTTATTATGCACCTTTCGACCGCCATTTAAATGCAAATTTCTTGATTACTCCCTGCGCTAATTGCTACGTGCTTCATTTCGCGCGGAACATGTCTAACGCATTGTCCTCAGTCGTGGTGAACTGCTATTCAGAAAAATTTGACTCTGGTAAAATGTGCCGAGTGTCTCAATTCTCTATTTACGAGTTGGGTAGGAAAATTCAGAACGTATCCATTATTGCTATTAGCATCGCGCGTGCTTCGTACCGTTCAGTACGCATGCGCAGCTGGTTAAATGTCGAAGTTCGTTAGCGAAAAAATTACTGGGTAAAACTGGCACGGGGTACTTGTGCCACTTAATGACTTCGACAAAGTTGAACAAAGCGGAGATAAATATTCAAAAGGCGTTCCTGACATTGGGTCTCCCGTTTCCCCTTCTTTCCTAGTCCCTTCTCTGTCTCTGTGTATAGATATAGAGAATATGGAAGCTCAGTGTACCGGAATCCTTTGAAGGAAGAAGAGTCCTCCCGAGGACGCGAATGGGATAGTTTCTGTCATCCATTACTGATTGCTTTTAAATAAGAATATCCTTAAAGCTTTTATACCAGTTCCCGCTTTTGCGCCAATTGAATAAATTTTCTGGTTCGATTTACCTCATCGTGCCCAATTATTTAATCCTGTTCCTACCAGGCTATGTTACTGACGTAGACTACCACGATCTGACTCTGACATTTTACATGGTAAAAATTAAGCCTACAGTAGAAAAATCGGAAAATTTTATTTTCATACTAAAAATATCGAATTGCGTACTCGAAATTACTAAATAAGTGTAATAAAAAAAAAATTGAAATTATTTAAACTTGAAATGTGATCCAAAATCAGAACCTGGTAGGAATAGGATTAAAGACAAAAGTCTCGTTTAACCGTAGGCTAATCTTTTTGAATTTTTTAAAAATATTTCAGGCTACGTCATCGAGTGGGAAGGAAAGAGAATTCGCGTCTTCCGTCCCGACGTCGAGTGCACCAATGGCATCATCCACGTCATCGACGGCGTCTTTCTTTTGGATAGTGACGTCAGAGTAACCGGAGGCTCATCCATCGCTACCATCGTACCGCATCTCGTCATAATTTTCGTAGCCACGTGGCTGTTGTAAACCGATCACGAATTTAGGTACAGCTAAAATATCCTGAGGCTGATGACTATACGACCTTCTACTGATAATCAAATCATCGATTCAGGAACTACTTCCATGCACTATTAAAGCCTTTCGGCTGCTTGATTAAGGATTCATTAATAACGAGAGAATATAATTTGGCTCTCACGTTGAATTGTCATTACTAAGTAATGACATAGGTACTATGATAAATTCATATTACATACTAGTGGAATTATGGTTTCCGTCCATTGACTCGTTTATATTGACAGGAACCAAAAAAAATTCATTAAGCAATTCCAGAGAGACGTGCAAGCCAAAATATAAAGAGCAAGGAACATGAAATAAAAATAAGTTGCATACTAACATTCAGATGTAAGTTTTTTCGATCGAGCAGCCCCAGGTGAGGATAGCCTATTATTTATTGATGGTCGTCCAAGGGACGATGCTACGGGTTAGACTTTATCGTACCAAATAGTAAGTAACAAACGAGGCAAACAGAAGTTGAAGGAAGTTTCGAGTGTAAAGGTTTACGACAAACTGTTTGTGGAGTATATTACTTAAGTTTCTGATTAAAAAGTAAAATGCAGATTTAAAAAAATAATAATGTATCAACTATACGACCATCGTTGACATACGTGGAATGCGTGAATCCGCTCGGTTTGTAATAATGACCGCTATGAATAATTCGTGCGAACGAACAATCTGATCCATGGACGAACCTTAAACAATCTTGTGTGTTGAGGCTGCGAAATCTCAACCCGACCTAATCTAACATGAAAACACTTTTCTAGCGACGATGTTTCTTGATCTAGTTGGTAAAGCAATTGGATTGGCTTTTCAATTCCGTATGGCTCATATTCGATCTGAAATCCACACGCTCTGTATAAATATTATACTCTCTGATTACCGAGAACGACCTACTACTGCCAGAACTACTCGAGTCGCTAGAACTAGCGCACGTGTAGCACAGTCGAAGGGCATATCATAATCGAATGCAGGAAAAGATCAGCGTTCGTCAATTACATTGATCCAGCAAGAAAATTTATATCGATCATTCTCATACTAGGAAAATCCGGCTCTTATCAGATCACGAATAATAAAGGTAAAGTAAAAGTAGGTACCGATTACAAAACTAATTATCAATGTTAATTAAGAACCTGCGAAATTTTTTGAATGAGCTTTCCGGGGAAGTTCGCCCGATTTTTCTATCGCCCTCGGGATGAACCTGGAATGAATCTGTTCCTAATATCCCTCGGGGAATCGAAACGTGATCTTTATCACAATAATGCATATGGACGACGAAGCGTCTCTGTCTTGAAGGACCCGATGCAGTTTATCAAAAACGTACTAACGAATAAGATCTAGATTTTAGAACGCGTGTTACGTCCAAATATCCGTGGAGCTCGACCAACGATATGATAGGTTATGATCCAAAGTAAAAGAGACGAAAAGAAAATGATGACGAAACTCTTGTACACATTGCATAGGAAAGTGCTGAACGCTCTAAACGAAATTGTCACAGTGTGCGTTTGGCTGATCGTTCATTTTCACACGAGACATAAAAAGAAAAGAATGAAAAACTAATAAACGATATTACGTGTTGATATCAGTCTATACATATAATATATGATATACAGAGATATATTGAAGGAAGGGAGTGTATTGGGGAAAAGCAGAGAGCGTACAAGAAGAAGAAGAGAGAGAGTACTATCAAACGATATCTTACTTGTTGTTGGGATGATAACTATTAATGATTATATACATAAACTCTAATTAACACTGTTTGTTCGTTAGATCAATGAAATAGTAGAGCTCTATCTCTCTGTATAGATGTGTCTTAATGTTCAGCTTGTCATATACGAATCGAATCACGTTCATCTGATTTAAAAGGGGAAAAAAAATCATTGAAGAACGCGGATAGCTGCAAATGACTCATGAGTCATCAGGCGCGGCTTTCGTATACGGATTCTATTAATCCTCCTCTCATTGAATAGAACTCATTAATATAATAGTATTACGATTCATCGTGGTCGATGATTTTTATGCCTCCCACCATCCGGGTAACTGGATCCACGCTCTTTTTCACTTTAATCGTATCAAATCGACTTTTACAGAGCTTACAATCGCAAGAGACATCCCTCGCGTCATTTTAATTTACTTTTGCCACGGCACCCCTTTGCGTCCCGATTACAGAGATGGTTTGTCATGAATATTCATAAGTTTCCTCCCTTCCTCGTTCACTGTTCCAACAATCATAAAAGCAATCCCTATTTTGATCTTGGACAATCCTAAAAAATTTTCAACAATTGTTTCCTCAGATATAGCAAAGATCTTTGAATCCTTCGATTTTATATAATTCTTTCCAAACTTTCAATCGACTGATATAGATTTTTTTTATTTCTATACATTTACCGATCCTGCACGATTTACCACATACCGTCGTCATTATTTGTACATTTTGTAGATATTACGGTATCGCTTACGGCGGGGCAGATTGTGGTTAATATTAAATACACCTAATGTTTAAATGGTTACGAGCATTAGTTGATGTCAAATACTAAGGTTAACTAATTGAATCAAAGAAAACTCGCGGCCACCCCGAGATTCTTGATTTGATGATTGGCTGATTCAACAACATTCCTAACCAATCAGAAATTTTGAATCTCAAGGTAGTCTCTTACGTATTAGGTAATTACGCAACGCTACGTATAGACACAACATACACAGATAACGTAATACACGTGCGTGCATGAACACCTACATACAGATTCACTTTTGTGACACGCATTTCCTACACTATATTACTGAACTGAACGTGTTTTTACTATAAACGCGTTGCTCGATCGCAAAGCCGAATATAAGAGTCATATTATAGCAAAAATGGAAAAAAGAGATGAAAAAAAAAATATACATATAAAAAACATAAATATGGACACGAAGGGACGTCATATGAATTACTATGATATCGCTAACTCTTAGGGTTTTATTACCGCAATATTCGAGTGATTTGTTTGTAATACACTTACCATTAATTAAATAATAGATTTACGACTATGACGCTAATTAAGAACGCTATGAGTATTGTGGGTCCGACATGAGATTAAAATCGCAATTTCCATTGTTACACCTGACTCTACTTCTTTTCTAAGATAATGATAAAGGTCCGGATTAATAATGGCAATTACGTAAGGCTTTTCTCACAAAAATGATAAGCCGTCGTCGACAGTAAGATCGTCCTTGTAAAATTCCCTGTCACTTTCATCGAATTATCCATCCAACCAAAACGTTCGATTTCCTATGAAAAGCGCAGCGGGATTCTCTGGCGACGACGCGGTTGGCGCATTTCCAACGCGCTTTAATACTCCCCCGCGATAAAATACTCCGTGTGAAGGTGACGTCTTTTATTAAGAGGAGCTGATTTGCTGGGTGTGAATGGAACGATATTAATTATATTTAATTGTAAGTTCGAGTCACTCGCGAGCGATAAATGAGATAAGTATCATCACGTGAACACCTCTGAAAATGATTATTAATATGACGCTTCCAACATCGGATGATCGACGATTTTTATTCCTGAAATGATGAGATTTATGTATTGTGCGTTTTTGTCTAATCATTTTCTGCCACGTGTTCTATATACCGTCGCGTAGGAGCCGGCCTCGTTTTCATGGGACTGCACGGCGAGAACGCTTTTTATTACGATTGCATTCAACCATCAAAAGTTTATGCGTTACTGCGCCTGGATGAAAGATTTCGAATGATAATACAAGGCGAGAGAAGAAATATATGAGATGATGCGAGCAAAACGACTCGAAGACGACGTTCCCTATTACGTGAAAATGCGACCGGTCACTCATCCCGCTACAGTCTCATTTACCAGATAAATCATTATTGAATAAGACTAACAATAATCGACGTAATTCGATTTTAAATTCCGGACGAACGTAACGATTAAGTGATTTGATATTGTAAGAGTTGGATACACTGACGAATTCATTCGAAATTACCCTAACTGACTATTAAGGATTATTTATTAGATATATTATAAATATATATAGATATATATATAAATATTATTGTAGGAAAATCAAATTTATGTACCACAGAGCTATTTGTATAAAAGGCATTTGTTTCAAATAACGATATTGATATCGCTCTATATTTAATTGCAATTGCAGCCGGTAACGTTAGGTATATATTTTAGATAATTAATGGTCAAAAAATTCTAGTTTTATTAGACATTAGCTTGTATAATTGTATTCCTAAGGTTAAATTTAGGTTCACCAACGTGCACGCGCAAATGCGCGAGTATGTTTTTAATGAACGAGAAAAACAGTTCTATTAATTAATTAATTTAATTACTCGTTGGTTCTTTCGTCGTTCACTCCCGTCGTCGTCGTGCTTTTCACGTCCGATTGTAAATCGTCTTTCAATGTTTGCGACAGCAGGCGAGTATCATTCTAATGCGCGATAATGCCGCGAGAGGCTCTGCTAACTATCAATAACAATCTAGATAATGAATTAAATGGTGCCGCCCGTCTCGCAAAACTTGAAGCGTATCTTACTGCTTCACGATACTCTGTAAACTTTCTCGCTTCTACTGTATGATTTTACGAAGAATAAAGAACACCTACGACACTATCGAAAATCAATACCAGTCCTTTTCAGTCTACCGAAAACACCGTCTATTCCCACCCTGATGTTCTTGGTGCCTTATTTCAAATTGGTTTGTAAACTCCTAACACCTCCTAACACTTCCTGAAGACATTCTAAAGCCTCTAGACTTGGGTACATCCTAGTTTGACACATGGATCTTACACTACTGGTAAATATCTCTAGGCCTATCGTTCTAATAGCTCTTCTGCAGGGTTCAGGAAATTTTCCATCAACGTAAAAAGCTACATTTTTTAATAGATCTTCTAAGGAGTCATCAAGGGTCAACGTGTACACTCCACCGAGTGATATAAATTTACTGTAGAGGCGAGTGAGAAAAATGGAATCACTCTGAAAGAGAACTCTTCCATCTGTGTGGGGTAAATGCATCACTTTGTTCCAGATAGTTAGCAAGTAGGAATTTGATGGACCTTCCAGGAAAATAAATATCTCATTAATGGTATCAATTGCGTAACCAGTCAAGACAGCAGTAAAATCCATAGAGTTGGAATCATCTTCATTTCTATTCTTGAAATATTCCTCCACCAGTCCCTATTAAAGTCAGCTATTTGAATATGAATAGTACATTAGGAATCTTTTCTTACGTTCCACGTGGATTCTGAAGTCCCTGGCGAAACGTGACTGTTCAGAATTTCATGGTTATGATCCGAGACACCCTTGAGAATTTCCTTACTGAGAGTCCTGTTCTTCAGGATTAGAAATATTCTATTGAAAAATTCTCCTTTCTCAAATATCTCCCGCATGGCAGGTCGCAAGCTTCCTGCTAGGCGAACTCTGATCCTAATGGAAGTACTATTTAATGATAAAACATCCGGAGTTAACGAAGATTTGTTTCTAAATGTCGTAAAGATGTTGGAATTAATGGGTCTTGTTAAAGTATCGCAGGATAAAGACGGAAATCCTGTACTGTTAAAGGTAATGGGATGAAACAAGCTATTTGTAGCGCTGATTTCCCAGTAACCTTTTAGAAGATCGGAGAGGTCAAATGTTGCCAGACCCAATATAACTTCATGAGATTTTTGTAAATCGGTTTTACGTGAATCAATCGGCTTTGAAATATCAGCATCTGAAACCCGTGTACCGAAAATCGATGGCTCTAATCGGGATCTTGAGTCATTACGTATTCCAAAAATCTGTAAATATTACATAACATTATACTAAGTATTTTCATTAATCTTCAAATTGATGGTATTTTGTTAAATCTTGCCTTGACAGTAAGTACGTCATGGGAAAGGGCGCTAATTAATTTCACGTGATCCAGTTCCTCACATAAAAAAGAATTTATAAATCTCATGGAAATTTTTCTTTCTGGTTTGAAGTACGGACTGGATATTTCTCGATCGAGAAAGTTTACTCTTGCCTGAAGACCATAAAAGCCATCTTGTATTAATAAATCGTGTGGCAGGTTTAAGAGTTTCTCCACATTTATAGACAGAGGATTCAATCGTAATCTCATATCCATATCAGCCAAAAGATCACTGCAAGATGAATAAATAATGATACGAGATGGTCCGGAAATTTCTGATGTATTGAGATATCGAATTATCGGAGTCATTTCTGTAAATTAAAATATTACAATTCTGGAGTTTTTCACTATGTAAATTGAAAATTAACATGAAATGCTAAACTCAACTCTTGAAGAATCGATATCAAAATTACCAGAAAAAAAGTTTTGGGCTTCAAACGACAATTCATGTACCATTGCTTTTGGCTTCACCATTTTTTTTAATTGTAACTTCTTTTCTGTTTGTACATTCGTAACAGTATTTGTCGATTGCTCCGTCGGTACGATAGCAGGTTCCGGAACAAACAATGGTTTTCTAATCATCTTCCAGAATAAACGATGGTGAATAGGATCTGTATGGAAGTTTCAATGTGTTCTTAGAACTTGGTAATATTTTACAAAACTGTCCATCGGTCGGTACGTGTACCGGGTAGGGCTTTGATATGGATATTGATATTTGGAACTTCGTAGTTATAAATCCCATTGTCCGTAGCATCTGGAAAATCGGGAAAGACAGTCTTTTCGAAAATTGGAATACCATTATCTTCGTCAAAAGGATACAACTCTATAAACGTATCTGCAGGATTTTTTTCTAAGGAACTGTCGTCGATAAAGAAGTACCGTGGCCTATCATTTTTTGCTCTGTAAAGTGATATTTTTTATAGAAATGTAAAACTTTTACTGAAGAACTTTCAAAATGGACTAACTTTTCTGAAAATCTTTCTCTTCCAGTCGATACTTGAAAAGTAAGAGTATGATTAAAAAGCTTCCGCATTTGCACCTCATTTAAATTCGCCAAATGATATATAGAAAATACAACCCAAAGTTTGTCTCCATTTAACAAGGGTTTCAGAATGCATGTCATACCATTCATATGAATCTATCAACGTATATAACTTTAGTAGAAAAAAGGGAGTATTTTTTTTTGAGTAAAAAACTTCATCGGAAATATTTTATGTCACTGCGAAAATAAGAACTTAAACCTTCGCGGCATTGTCCCAACAGCAACAGTCAAATGCAAATTTTAAACCAGGAACCAGTTCATATTCGATATGTATATCAGCCAAGATTTGTCCAACGCCAATCATATTTTTAACAGCATCGTGATTCACAATAAAACTTTTACGAGTTTTTCGCTCCTTAGTATCAGCTTTCAACTTTTTATTCCGTTTTTCTGTGACATCGGCTCTTGGCTCCAATCCGACGGAAAACGCGAAGGTTATAACAAACTGCGTCATTTTCTGGGTAAGAAAGTCGTCACAACTTTTCTTGCTAAAATCTAGTGCGTTACGTTTATACGCTCGCGAAACTTCTTCAATTTACTTGAAAACCGTTGAACGCAAGCGAATTTCATAACGACAAGAAATGTTCAAATAGTGAAGTGATAAACAAGTGAGACAAATAAGCGTCGAATAGGATTCGAACTACGTTCAGTTTATTTGTAACCTTCCTAGATTCCTGAAATAGAATAATTATTAAGGCGATTTGAGAGTCTTGGCTATCATAAGGAGGAGTATAAAAAGTCTACGAGAGGACATTGCCCTTTTGTAGTATTTAAGGCATGTTTTCAAATAACGCGCTCTGAGACCGCTAGAAATTCAATATGGCAGGTTATACCTGCGCTGTACAGAAACGCGGCGTCGTCAGAGGAATAGTGTACATTGGTTAAGGAAGCCTCGTGCCCCTCTGTGAGGATAAACGATTATAACTTTCATTTACGAATTTATATTAATAAATTATAATAATGTCCATTTTCTTAGATAGAATTTCTACGAACTTTTATACACAAGAATTACATATTTACTAGAGACTACGAGGTCTTTGGAAAATATCACTGAAGTTTCTAATTTCATTGCTCTAAAAAAGACTCGCGGTGCAGAAATGTCTCAGGACGACGACGTCGGATTTTTATATAAAACAATGAGTGAGTATTGTAGACAGCAAGCATAATTTAGTATTGAGTATGGAAATTATATATGTGGGAAGTATTAGGATGAGCGCGTTTTACTTCATAACATAACATTTAATTTATATTGTAACTATAGATTGAATACTGAAACTGTGATTATTGATGTTTTTATTTCGAAATTCTTTTTGAAATATTAAATACGTTCTGTAGACTTTTTAAATGTTCACATTCCACGTCTTGAATTCGAATTCTTTGTGACAAGTTTTCTTTAAATGCTTTTGCATGCTCAACTGTATCCTTCACATTTTGCATAACCCATATAATTCATTGATAAATATCTTTATTCGAAAAGTTTTTAAAAAAGCAAGGTTTTTATAGCTATGCTAGTAAATGAATTGTATTTTTCTATTCATAATAGTCATAACAAAGACCAGATAACTGACACGTCAGTTTCCATGTGAATTACTAATAAAATCTACTAGTATTAACTCAGCAAACACGAAGTAATTGTTATATACGAGACAATGTTACGATTTCCTACTCGTCGATATAGCAGTTACGCAAATTAGATGCGTCATAATTATTAGATCTTTAAATAGGAAATGTTAACATTGCAGAAATATATAACTGTTACTTTATGTTTGCCGGGATGGTGCTTTATTCAAATAACCCATTATATATGTATAATTCTACCGTTCTTGCACATACTCCATTATAGATTTGATGACGCCAACCCATTAGCTTATTCGTTTTTATTAAGACGATGATTTCCAATTGCCAATGATTTTCGATATTAATTTTTTGTAGAATAGTAGATCAATATTTTTTTCATGTCTTTATGATAAAGTTAAATTTAAAACACGTTTGAAAGCTTGACGTAGCACCCTGGCAACCAGCGTCATGTGCACAAGCGTGCAAGAGTGTCAAAGCGTTTGAGGGGTGTTGATTTCATGAGTAGTGGGAGATACTTGGATATTTGAGGGGTATTAATGCGTCAGATCCGTAATGGAGTAGAATAGACGCTTTCGTATCGCAAAACTCTTTGGACAGGAGATATAACACAGTGAAACGATGAGTAGTTCATGTAAGTGGTTTTTTCATGGCTCGTTCATAACCTGTTACTAAAAGCCGGGTATTTAACAATTTGAAAATAGAATAAATGCAAACAATTTTTGATATAATTATCTTTATCTTGCAGAAAATTTGTATACACCGATTGCGTGTTATATTATGTTATGCTTTTTTTGTACATTATTTGTATTGCTTCAGCAGTATATCTAACATGACATTATACAAAAATGAATTCATGTTTATGAGAATATTTACACAACACCCATGTCAATTAATTTTATGAATATCCACTTAGCTTCATTGTTCATATGTAATTTTGAATTCATTCTATGTATGATTAAAACCTATTTTGTTAACAGTTGAACGTGATCCCAAAAAGCGAAGGGTGAAGCCTGTGGCTCCAGCTCAACAATCTGTTTTGGACTTTGATTTTGAAAGCTCGGATGACAGTGATTTTAGGATTGAAGATCATTGTGAAGAGTCAGATGATGATTCTGTAGATTCTAATGATCCTGGAAAAGGTAAATATACTGGAACATTTTCCAAAAGGCCATTGAGTGATTCGGTAACATTTATCAAGTGTAATTCACCATTTACTGCTTTGATTGAAGATGGCGAGGAAGATGATTCTGAGGAATCAGATGATTCTTTGGAAGATCCACTGTTAGGTGGCAAAGGAAACAGTGGAATGACTGTAGGAGATGTGATAGACCAGGCAAGACAGCAGGCATCGAAGGGTGGCCAATTAGATGAAAAGTTGACAAAAATGCTAATATGCTGTGGCTGCCTTGGTGACAGAAGTGATGATGTTAATGAAATTGTGGAATGTGATGGCTGTGGTGTTACTGTTCATGAAGGTAATGCACCAAAAAAAAAGTTACCTCGTTTATATTGAAAACTCTTATTTAAATTACCACATAGGATGTTACGGAGTATCAGATGTGGAAAGTTTCTCAAGTACAGATTCTCTATGCCAGTCTGCTCCATGGTTCTGTGAAGCCTGTAGCGCTGGTGTAGATGATCCATCTTGTGAGCTATGTCCAAACAAAGGTGGAATTTTCAAAGAAACTGATGTGGGTAAATGGGTTCACTTAGTGTGCGCTCTCTATGTACCTGGAGTAGCTTTCGGAGAGGTTGGTCATAACTACATTCTTACTTAAATATAATTTAGAAAATGATTATTTCATTATGATAGGATAACGTCTAATTTTAGGTGGATCGTCTAGCCAGTGTAACCCTCTTCGAAATGGCATATAGTAAATGGGGTGCTAAGCAATGCTCTTTATGTGAAGATGCAAGGTACGCACGCACTGGTGTGTGTATTGAATGCGATGCTGGAATGTGCCATACTTACTTTCATGTTACTTGGTAAGTTTCAATCAGTATGCATGATCAGTACTAACGTAGACAAAATTCTTCAATAAATAAAATTTCCATTTTTCCCTGTAGTGCTCAAAGGGAAGGTCTTTTATCCGAGGCACACAGTGAGGAAGTGGATCAGGCTGATCCATTTTATGCACATTGTAAATTGCATTCGGACAAAACACTGGTACGCAGAAGAAGACGCAATTGGTTAGCATTACAATTTCGCGCACAATACAGGCAACGATTGCTTAAGCAACCCGACCATTTGGATACAGAAGAACAACGTAGAATTCAACGGAAACTTGCCAAGCATAGACACAAGTATTTAGCGCACAAAGCATCAAGACCACCTCCTTGGGGTATTTTTTCCAAACATTAAATATCCATTAATTTTTGTCATATTGATTACAACCTGATACATTTAAAAATTCTTTTCTTGTATAGTACCAACACAGAAAATGCCTCGTTTACTAACAACGTCGGCTTCAGCTTGTCGGCAGTTAGCAAAGAAAGCAGAATTAATGGGCGTCGACACTGCTGCTCTAGAAGCTCAAGAGGCACAACTAGTGGCTCTGGTTGATGTCAGAAAAAAATGGCACATTCCCCCAGCATTCAGTGTTGAATTTATTGGCTACTATCTAGACAGAAATTTGCGTGTAGCCTCCATGAAAAGACGACTGCAAGAGCATCTTGACGTTAATTCACAACTCTTGAATGAACAGCAGAGACTTGACCGGAAATACGATGAAGTGATGAAAGATAATGAGGAGCAAATCAGGGTGAATGTTACTCTGAAAGAAAAAATTGAATTATATCATCAAGTACTTAGAGCGTCTGGTTATGTTAAACCTTTGCCACTGGTTGCGGATTTAGCCAAACCAAGAATACCAACTACTCTTGGTAAGTAAGGCGTTCGTCACTGCTATGACATTAGTACAAGCTAATCTTATTCTCTATTAGGTACAGGATTAGGAGTACCGACGGCAGCTGCATTGAAAATGGGTGTAGGATTTCCACTTCCTGTAGGTAAAGGTGGTGAAGGTATTCGTGAGGGTAGAGTATTGAGCAGCCAGGCTCATGATCAAAATCATAAAGGCGAACTTACATTACGACATCAATGTGGAATTTGTAGAGGAGCTACGAATCAGCATTTACTAGCTAAATGCGATACTTGTCATCTACACTACCATCTATCTTGTCTCAGTCCACCTTTATCTCGTATGCCTAAGAAAACAAAGCTAATGGGCTGGTACATATTTTTGTTACAGAATGATATACATATTTCTCTAATGTCATGACTAAAATCATTATCATTACATTAATTTAGGCAATGTTCTGAATGCGATAAGGAATCATCCGGTTCAGAAGTAGAACATGTAGATACGTCAGCGCCACGCAAATTGAGGCACTGTAAGGATGAAGCTAATTTAACGCCAACGCCACCACAAGAAGTCCAAATTCCTACAACACCTACCACACCTACCACTTCAAAGAATTCATCTACCAGCACTGGTAGTATAATTAACGTAACTGTTCCTGATACTCCTACCACGCCGAAGGTAATATTGATATACAGTGTTTAAGTTTGTTACTTACGATTGTACATTCATAATTGAATTTTTATATGTGTTTATAGTTAACTATTAAACCTATGGGTCCGCAACCACCAGAACCTGAACCAATGCAGTTGGATGAACCTGTGGTGAGTGAACTGTGTATGAACAATATACCTATAACACCCAGAGAAGGTTCACCTCAGTATATGGTAGCTTCGGCTGATGGTACCGAATCCATTCCACAGAGAAGTGGTAAGAAACGACGAAGGTACGTGCATCCAATAATATTTGCACTATTAAGGAGGTTGAGGATCTGTCATTTGCAATGTAAATGTAAACGAAAATCTTTAAAAAAAAAAACAGAATTTTTACAGAGATGCTTTCCCACGAGGGAGCGCAGGGCAAATTGTACGAGGGTAACAATCATTTACACCACATTTGCAATAGTTATTCTAAAACTGAAAGAGTAATCCGTCCTGAAATTGTTAAAATATTTGAATGTCACATAGAAATTTTCAAGTCGGATGTTTCCTTCGGTTTTAGATCAATAATTGCGAAAGTGGAATCGAAACGACTATTAACCTTACAGAATATGTCCTCAACTCCAATTTAAGAAAGCATATTTATTACAGTTCTGTTATTTACGATTTTCGATCACATTTTACTCGCATGGTAATGAGGATCATCAAATCCTTTATTTATTTGGGGCAATACATAACGATCGCAATTAATTAAATAATTATTTAACAGGGAAAAACATAAAAGATATACACCGGATCCTATTACTGGTGTGAAACAGAGAAAACGAAAACATAAGAGAAAGAGTTTCGATGTAGAGAATCCAGAAACTCAAGGCCAACCAGAAATTCATAGAAGAATAACAATAAAGGTCTGTTCACTAAACCTTAATCTGTCAAGTTGTCATTCACGTTCAAATAAGTCATGTTTTTCTTTTATTACAGATTAAACCAATTCCTCGACCGGAAGGGGAAATGGCATCAGAATCAAGTCCTCAAATGTTTGTGGCTACAAGTACCAGTACTGAAATTTCTCCACCACCACCTACACCAAAGCTTCCGCCACCTCTGCTTCCTCCACCTGCTCCAAGTGCGCCAGCTATTCCTAGCAGTAGTACTAACCCTAGGTTATCTTCGGGTAATGGAAAGAAGGGCAAGGAAACTGAACTTCTCACACAATGCAACGTTTGCGATACTCCTGGAACTATTCAGAATCTAGTTAGGTCAGCATCAATCAAATTTTAATATCTTACAGTTTAAAGAATGCCATTGCATTTCATGCTATTGTTTTCTATTATACAACGATAACCTTGATCTGTTTCCAGGTGCGACGAATGTAAGAAATGTTACCATTTTACCTGTTTGGATCCTCCTGTTAAGAAGTCCCCAAAAAGAAGAGGGTACTCTTGGCACTGTGCAGACTGTGATCCCAGTGTAAGTGGTGACTTTTTTACTGCTACATAATCAGTGATACTTTTAGGCATAGGAACGCCGAGAAATTACTTACTGTAAAAGAACAAACAAATCAATAATAATCATTTTACACATTATTAAAAAAAAATCTTCTCTCAATTGGCATTCGTTGCCTTCTTTTCGTATGGTCACTTCTCTTTTTGGTCCTTCTTCATAATTTTTTCTCTTTTCCTTATTTTATTCTTTTTTTTCTTTTATCTTTTTCGTTCAAACGCAATCAATTGGACTTACAGCCAATGAAAAATGAAATTCGCAGGAGTTTCTCTCTGCCAATAATTATGACTGGTGAAGTTATAATGCTTTACTTATAAGTCACACTCGGATCATATTCTTCTTTGAGAAGCTGCTCTTCCCGTAACCTAAAACTGTCACTGCTGATAAGTGTCCAGAGTTAAAAAATTAACAATGACGTAACATTCTGAACATTTGTTTCTTTTCAGGCTTCAGAATCTGAGAATTAATTCCGTCAATTTTAAGTGTGCAACGACAGTTCTGCATTCAATATCAGTGAGATATTGAATGTCAACATTTTTTTGTCTCTTTTTGTAACATATACAAAGAAATTGAGAAAATCGATCCCTGTCAGTAAGAACGCGAATACATAAGATTCGTACTGTAATTTCACTAGTTTATATAAAATCAAATGTAATTAATGCAAAGTGTTATCCGAATAACGTGTCAAAGTGAAATTTCGATACTGGTCTTGTGTATTGTTCGTATATATATTTTTGTTTTATACTGTAGACGTACGATACGTTACGATACGATAGCTGATAACACACTGTTTACTATTCGCTATGTACGTGTTAATCATAATTATACGTTAGTGAGCGGGTGTAGAAATGTAGATATAAAAAAAAAATTAACTATAACAATCTAGATACCACGAATAAAGTGGACGTACATTTCAAGACGAGACCACTAAGAAAGATATAGCTAAAATTTTACGCTCATAGCGAATAGTATTTTCACATATTGTGCTGTATGTGATTCATGTGTTTTGCGTATTTAAAAAAATGCACCTCAGATCATACTCACACGTATGTCTCTGATCAATGAGGGACTTGTAAATTTTATTTAGACGTATTATTAAAGATGTTTATGATTTGCGAAAAGAACAACGCAATTACACGGACCATTTAGTCGCTTAGTTTTAGGAATTACGACGTAAAGAAAAAAGCCAGATCTAATAAGAGATTCAAAGTGGCATTTTTGGAATTTTCGGTTTATTGTAATTAACAAAATGCAATTAAAACGTGTTCTAATTTACGAAATGAAATCACTTTGGAAATTCTCAATATTTGTTTCCTGGTGAGAAAGAAAAAAAATTCCTTCGACGTTTACTATATGTGCAAGAATGATATATTAAAATTAAGAAGCAATTTCTTCAGGTAAGTACGATTCTTAATCCAAACGTTTTCCTCGTCATGTACTTGGGAATAATTTTCAAAAAACGAATTTCAATGAATAAAAAATAATAAACAATTACGATTCATGTTTTATTTCATTAAATATAAATTCATATTTACAAAAAGATGTGTATGGTATAGTAGGTAGTATACATAGTCCCTATATTCAAAAGCTATTATTTTCCCTCCTAAACTCGATTACTTCACATTGTCAAAAAAAAAAAAGAGAGAATGAATAATCTTCGTAGGCTCGTGAAGCTGTGTACATCGAGTGTAATGAAATTGCGAAACAAGATACTTAAATGAGTTACGTAGAATTACACTTGAATCAAATTGAAATATAAAAAAGAAGGGTACGTTAACGCTATACCAGTAATAACGAGTATAAAAGTATTCGTAGCTTAAACGCATACAAAAAATCATGTAAACATTACAAAAGACTGCTAGATCCATTTAATAAAATCACCAGTCCATCAGGAGCTAGGATCGTTTAAACTTAAATGTGAAGTATGAAAAATAAAGAAAGTAGAAAAAAAGAAGAAAAACAGGGATCGATGTAAACACACGTATTTAAATGCAATTCTTTGGCATTTATACATTATATACGGATTAGAAAGATCTAAGTGGCGGATAATTTTTGTACAGAGGCAAAGTGTAATTAGTAATTAGTCATCTTAAATATACATTTATATAAGTACGCCAACGGGGTGTACCGTAATTGTACTCTTCGTGTATTAGGAAAACGGACTCCACACAAAACTGTTTCATCGTGATGTGTGCTACTAACTACCCGTTTGTAGGAGCCCTCCTACAACAATATTCGCATAGAATAGAATTTTTAATAACCCGATTAATTGTATTTAATACGCAACACAGCAGGCATGGCGATAACGAACGTTAAATTACTCTTTGGAGAACGAAAGTCGTTCCGCTCGTCACGAACGAGATGAACTTTTATTATTTCGTTTTTTCTTCTAATAATTCTTACATCGACGAGTTATTATTATAAACAATCGTTTTCATGCTATTACACGAGCGAAATCATCACGCCTTTGTCAATCTGATTGCAGTACCTCGGGACTACTTTTCAGCCGTTACAATTACTATGTTCAATTGTTCCTATAACGTGTATCGTAAGTACGGAATTCTTTCTAACCTACTGCAGTTGGATATTTTTCATAATATTCAACCTCTTTAATCTCCTTTAATCCTTTACAGTCATAATCAAACAGACAATAATCACCGTGACACGTTACTGTTATTACGCATAGATCCTGAAAGAGGAATGTAACAACCTATATATTTCCTCTCTTTTTTTTTTACTAAACTCGATCAATTACAATTGTATTTCTTATATTTTTGTCCTATACAGGTAAACGGACAAGTCGACAAGTATTCTTATGTAATGTATGGCTGCTGTAATGCACGAGTAAAGTTGAAATCCATATATGTTGTGTCGTAAGGTGAACAGCTCCTGGAAGTCCCATTCAGGTCGTTGCCACGTCATCCCTGTCGCATGCAACAGATTAATATTTTCTATTACTCGACTACGTAAACAAGCAATATCTTGCGCAATCCGTCACGCATATAAATATTACAGTCTTTCCCTTCGATATCACATGCTATATGCCGTACATTGCATACTGCCCCAATTCGGCATATCGTATGAGTTTATATAACGTACGCAAAACTTGATATCACATTTTTCATTTCTAATTATTAATAGTCTTATATAATAGGCATATGTGCAAAGCTGTGTATATACTCCCTTGTCGATGTGAAATTTTCACGTATATTTTATTCGTGCTCAGTCTACATTATAACGTGCGATATAAACTCATGCGAGAAATCCACATACTGTTGCCGGTACTTTTATTTATTCTTAAGTCGTGCGATGCGCTTTCATATGTGACCAATGTATACTTCCCAATGCCTATAACAAGTCTCTGGGACTTGTCAGGTTTTTTCGTTGTTTATACTCAAAAATACTCTTCTTCCATAATTATATATCAGTGAATACAAGATGAAAGTGAGATTGAATATACTGATGACGTGTTTATGAATCCAGGTGCATAGTGCAGTCTTGATTCGATTAATTGTTCGTTACGTAACGACTTATATAAATGTATTATAATTGTGTGTTTATAAATTTATCATAATTTAAATACTGTTTGTATGACTCTTATAGCAACAGTCCTGCTATTATCCTTTTGATATCATGCACATGCTACTACGTGATAAATCTGTTAATAGTTAAATCTACCTACATGCAACTCTACCGCAAAATACTTTCATTCGTTAGAGCTTTTTTTTTTCTTGGTAGCCACTAAAGATCAATGTATCTCTGAAATTTCGGGTTTACATGTATGTAAAAACGTTCGAGCTAGATTTCTTTTGGAGACTGTTTATTTTTATTGCCATTAGCTTAATACGATTTGTATAATAATTGTTATATTATCCACATATATTACAGTTTTATATACAAAGGATCTCGCTATACACTATGTTTAGACCATAATAATTTAATTCCTTTCGAGTGTGTACAAAGAGAGTAATAAATAGGAGATTCGAAGGAATGGATTTTGGGGTGGTGGGTTAAGTTTGAGAACCCTAGCTACAATATGAATAAGATAAAGAGGTTAAAGAAATAAGTTAATATATTTATAAAAACAGGATAGTGGTAGATTTACAGGAATTATGTTTGACACACTATTTAGGACTAGTCCATCGATAAGGCGTATACAGAAACAAAATAAAAAATAAAAGCAATATCCATGGTTCTACAAAAAAAAAACAGCCTTCAATTCATAATACAGAAAGTTAACTGAATACCTAATATGTAATCGATACAACTATTAAAAAAGAAAAGCATAAGATCTTTATATTTTTGATTTTTTTTCTATTTGTCCTCACAGAAAAAAATTCGAATATTCGCTCATTATTAATTACGAACTTTAAAAGGGATCATTTTGCTATTGGAAGTAGGATGTCCTTGTTATGTGATCGATGACAATTTCGTTATTTTTTTAAAACCATCATCATTTACAAGTCATCTTATGCAAAGTTAGATGCCGGCAATAAGTTCAGTTGTTCATGCATACTGTTTAAATATACGTGTTGAAACTGGCAACGCAATCTTACATCGAGAGAATCTCGATTTCGGATATGTAAAGCAGTAATTTCGTGAAAATCATTATTCGCTTGCGTAGGATGTCTTATAAATATAATTCAGGTATTTTGTGACTTGGAATCATGATCGATGAACTAGGATTCAATTCCTTACGTTTGAAGACTGTCAAGTACCTTAGATATTGGATCACATCACTTGGACACTCTACTCGTGAACATACGTAAATATTAGACTACGTGAATCTGCTTACAAAGAAGACAATAATTTCTTCTTTCTCTTTATCTGTAAACTGCTAACGTTCTACGTGTACGTAATACTGCAACAAAGTTAAACAATGATTATAAAATGCTAACTACCCAAATTTCGCTTTAAACTGTATTCTTTATAATTTATCATTAACTCTCTCATAGTCAACTTACATTCCTCGAATTTTTGAGGACTAATTTCTAGGCGGAAATACAGGGAACTTTGTAAATTTTTTTCTGAGATATCCCCCCCCTCTTTCTACAGCTATACTGAGTCTTAAAACTATATTTAACACCCCATGTTGAATTAAATTTTTGATCATGATCAATATAGGCAATGAAAATATTCCAATAGAAAAAACATAAATAGTTATATCGCACTCGTCAAACTTCGCTTTAGAAACGACTCAACCAACATGTCGCTAGAAAAATAACTCCCTCGTGTACGCGCTGGCCTATTTCACGTTGGATTCATTTATCGTCAACAGAAATTTGTTGCTTGTCCAGTCTTTACTCGTATAACACATTTCGAATCGTTTCGAATTTCATTTCAATATTCACGTATCTTCGCGCAATTTCTAACTATTGAAAAACATCGAAATGGCAACGGAGAAATAACAGAAAATATTTCCAGGCCTCTGTTCTGCCATTCGATTAAAAGATTCTTTCTTTTTTCCCTCACTCAACAAACCTTAGTCGCAGCTTAAACGATTATGCATCTTTCCTACTTTCAGGTATTGGATCGCATTTATATATCACAATCCGTCAATCAATCCCTATTCACTGATACCCTGATACAGAAGAAGAGCAGTTATATATGGAAAGTAACGTACTTTATATCTCTTGTTGATTCCAAGAATCGTTAACACCTCTGAAACAATATAATTATCAACTTAAGACGAATTCATCCAAGAAGCACTTGATTCTTGAATGACCTTAGTTGACACGCATCATTTTTTTTTTTTTTTCAAAATTCATATATTCGTATTACGGCAAGTTCTATATCTGCGCGTATAACGACGTGAGCAATGAAATCTGTTACATTATGACGTTCAAATTAACAAAATAAAAAAATTATATATTTGACTCTCGACAACAGAGCTCTTACACGTAATGGAATTTATACTTAAACACCTAATAAACAACAACTGTATTCGCCTTAATTGAGAAACATAGATTCACGCTCAAACTCACGGCAAACGAACATAATGAAAACCCCTAATATAATTTCAGAAGATCAGTAGCAAAGCATATATGTTATGATCGTCACGTTAACAAGAAAATGGCGAAAAAAAAGAATGTTAATTAAGAACGCAAAAAGCATGAGTTGTAAGCCGAAGACAAGTAAATGGTACGAAGGCTATCATCGATTCGCATATTGAATAATATTCTCACATCGAGTTTGAATGTAGATGATCTGATATAGCAATGATAACGTAACAGTGGTCAATTTGCTTCCAATTTGTTGCTCAGTATTAAAAAAATAACGAAGATAAAAGAAATATCACATTCATCCCATCTGCCACTAGTTAGATCTCATTAAACATAGAAAAGTCTGTTAATTGTAGAGATCACTGCACCATTGTACTTAATCAAAACTGTACAATACAAATGATATTGCTTTATTTTTCATTGGACATTCATAATAATTCATTTAGCTGCCTCATACATTTTCAACGATAAAGCCTTCGTTCAATAACTCACGTCACAATTATTTTTCATCAGCACACCTCGACGTTACGCCCAGCGAACATGCAACCGGCAATATTGCATTTTCCCTAGGCGCCATCTCACACAATTGGACCACTGTTACTGTTATTTGCTTACTACGTAACATGCATATAACCATTGAAATTCATAGAATTATACGACGATAGACCTTTGACACTGTACCATTAATTTGTTTTTATATTCAACTGTTTTTATCTTTTCCCAAGGCACGAGCCTGATCGAGCCTTGCTAAATCTCAACACTTCGTTAAACTATTAAGTATTAGTATTAAATAATGTACAATACTATATTGTATTAGCTCTGAGCCCTGATCCACCAACCACCAGTTAATTACGGCCATGATGGAATAGGAGTCTGAATATGCAGGCGGATGCAACAGCCGCTTATTTCTTTTACATTTTTGGATTGACCATAGATAAAGGTTTATCGTCATGACGACTTCGAACGATGTCAAATAAAAATAAATAAATGCATTATCACGATTCGGATCCAACTAGGACCGAAATGTGCTGTGCACCGTAAATAAAAATCCATATATCCCATGACGATAACTGTTATTATAATCAAGGGAAGATGGAACGAATGCTGCAACGCAATATGGCAAAGCATCTAGCAGCAGCTACGTTGTATCGATTTAATTTATTTATTTTATACTTTTTTTTTTGGTCATTTTTCCTCCAAATGTCAGCTGATGCTTCCCGCCTACGTATGCAGGTCAGACTAGACCACACATGCTGAAAAGACACCCATCACGCGTCAACCAATGTCTCCGCCATAATCCTGACCGTTCAGAAGATTACGGTTGTAAATGGCAGCCCTGTAACTGTACCTATTTGTGGCTGGACGATCAGGAACCGGTGGTGGCACCAGAGCCACCTCCGGATTCAGCAAAGCACCACCTCCTTCATCCACCTCTCCGATACTGCTCTCTACCAAGGAAGGCTCGACCTCGGTGAAGGCTAATCTCGAACGCAGTAAGTAGGCGTAGGTCTTGTATCTCTTTAACTGTGAACAATCATACAGAACGAGTTATACAACAAGTGTCAATATGTATTTATTAAACCAGAAAGAAAGATCTTGTATCCAAATAATGGAGACCGATGGTAACTTTTGAAAGGAAGATAAAGTTACAATACCTCATAGTGTAAGTAGGCGTCTTTTTCCTTATAATTCTGAACAGTCAAAGCTTTCGCGCCTCTTTCCGGCGGATGTCGCCTGTGCTCGTCCAGTTCTGCTTCCAGCCTGTTGACCCTCTCTTCGTGGTCCCGTAACTGCTCCCTCTGTGTAAGAGGATCAACGAAGGAACAAAGTCAATTAATTGACGATTTATTTGGCAATCAATCGATGTTTTCGGTCGTTCCTTATTTTATTCGGGAATAAGTGCACAAGCGGGTAAAAAATGAAGATGTTAAAAAGAAAAGAAAGTAAATTTCTGTGTAAGTAAATTTCCTTCTGGAAATGCTTCGACGTAAAACTTACAGGAGGCAACTTAGTGTGGCTACATGGAAGCAGAGGCCGTTGAAATTTTCGTTGAGATCCAACCGCACCAGCAAGGGGCTGACACGAGAAACTCGCGCATACAAAATTGATGGTATCGATCCAGGATTGCAGCTCTTTCGAATCGCTGAAATGACAATGTTATTTGAATGCTAATAGATATCATTATACTATTTCAAATAAACGAATGAATAATATTATTCGTATAGATACCTTACATGTACATGTGCGTAATCGTGTATGTCTATTTATGTGTGTTTCAAGAGAATGAAATTTAATTATGGAATGTGCTTAATTCCTGCGGTGTAAGCGTGTCTATATATACGTACGGTACATATATAATGTGATTATAAAAGAGGTTTCAAAGAGATCAGTTACCTTGTTTGGAAAAGATACTCGGCTTGATCGGCAGTCTGTAATCTGAAGACGTGTTGTTTCTTTGTATAGTCGGCCGCTTTGGTTGCGAGTGCATGATGGATGCGTATGGCATTGTGCAAACTGTCACTACGAAAGCCATGTTCGTCTTTGTGCAAGTATAAAACAAGTTCTCTCAACGTACAATAATACATCTTCCAACCTCGTTTTCCAAAAGGCGCTAAAATATATTTAGGATACACTTAGAACGACGATCTCGTGTGATTTCTACAAAGAGGATATCGATATATTTAAAGGAGACTGTACTTTTCTTTCCATTTGCGTCGTAACAGCATTTGCGCATTACATATCCCTTCTTGAATTCCGTAGCACCGGTAACGTTTGGCACATCTAAAAATGGATTCCCAGTGCCTGACAACGCTGGACCGTCACCTTGCTGCATCACCTGAGATGCTGTTTCATCACCTTCATCGTCCCTGTGCGTTACGATAAACATATTTTATTATATTTTCTGTGAAGTATATCGAAAGGATACTTCATATATTTTACTTACAGTGCCCATTCCAGAGGGAATGACTTGATAGCATTATAAAGCTGTTTGAGCACCTCTCTGGGAAAGTTGTCCCCATCATTGAGCTCTGACAGATTCTCTATAAATTCCGAACACGACATTTTCCTACCGATATTCTGACCATGAAGATCGGTATTGAGCAGCATTATAGCACATGTTAAGGTATGAACAGCATCTGTAACGAAAGAGTCAAGAGAGTTAAAAATTGTCGTCCATATGAAATGTTTTTACATACTAACTATAAGACCATTTGTATACCTTGAGAATTAAAGGTGCCGGGGTTACAGTCGAGATATCTCTTGGAGAAATGTACAAGAACTCGCTCTCTTTCTTGGGTTTCCCCAGTCAATGAGAACTGAGCAAGGAACTTTCTGAGGGCTACGTCCAGCGTGTCCCGTTCGAAGTTGAAATACCTCAGGTATTCTTCGGCTACGGCTCTACTGAAGTCGTTGCTGAAATTAATAGTTCTCATCAGACATTTATTCGAAAGTACCGTTAAACGATTTACTGGCAATGTGATTGGAACATACTTTTTACTAAGATGACGGGAGACATCTGATTTCTTAAAACCATCCAAAGAGTATAGCCTTTTGGCCAGCCGAACTGCCGAGGGTAGGTCCACGGCTTTCGGACTATAATGGAAGCTGTGCAGACTCTCGATATCACTTTCTTCGTCAGCAGATTGAGGTGGCGAGGTACCACTTGGCTTTTGATCGTCGCCGGCACCCATGTTTGGAATCTCTCTTTCGTCCTCGCTTTCCTTTAACTCCTGAGTGAAAGAGGAAACTCTTATATTAATGGGGAGTAGATATTAAAAGAGCAAAATGTAGAATAAACTAAATGAATGCAAAAGGTAAATCTTGTATTTAACTACATAAATACCTGATAACCAACAAACTCAGGCGTAACGTTGCCTGAATTCATATTAGACGCAGAACGTTGTGTAGATTGTGGCGGCGGAAGGAGTTCGGTTGTACCAGCATTCCCCCGCCGCCGTGGTTGCCTGGGGCTGGTTGTGTTTCTCGTAGTAGCATCCTTGTCAGGGCCCTTAACTTGAATCACTATTCTATGCTCACTACTGTCTTGGCTTGCCCCATAGCCAGAGTTTTTCAGTCTCCTTTGAGGCGGTTCACTTGCTAATATTGTGGAGTCACTGTCACTGGGATCACTAACCATCATAATGTCACGCGCACTAAGTATATCCATGGTCTCTTCATCGTTGTAATCAGGACTGGACATGTTGCTGATGGCCTCCGATTGGCTGAGGTCTCCGTTGGTAGGGTGGAAGCCAGCTGTCGAGGATCCATCTCCCGAAGGACCTAGCGGTGCGCCCGTCGCGACCGGCAGAGGGAACCTGCGGGAGCCAGAATTGGAGGACATCACGGAAGAAGAAACCGAGGTCGGGGAGGCTGGGGATAGGGATCGTTGTGGACTCGTTCCCTCGGTCGAGGAACTACTAGAGGATTGGGAGGAACTGCCATTTTGACAGCAAGAGGTTCGCTCTGACGCAGATGGCGAGCTGACGGGCGCATTGTACGTCCAAACTATTCGTTCGCTCGACACCCCTTGGCCACTGTCGGGTCGTGTGTCCAATAACGTGTTTAGGCTGGACGTGACGTCGTCATCGATATCTATGTCCACCGCGCTCATCGAGGGGTCCTTTTGGAATTGCAAATGGTCCTCCGACCGAGACGTTCGCACAAAACCACTCGAGTAGCCGAAATTAGCATTAGATTTCGTATCTCCGGAGGAGCCTTGGGTGCTTTCGCGCTTGCTAATCCCAACGGGCGAGGTACTGGCCGAGTTGGAGCCAGTCCCCTTGTACATTCGGTGACCCAGCATTTCGTTAGGACTTGTGGGTACCGAGTTATGATGGTGGTGATTGTGGTGATTATGGTGATGGTGTATATGGTGATTGTTGTACCTCAACGAGTCCACCTTTTTCTGATACTTCGGGAGGAGACCGGTGCTCTGCTGCGTTCGCGATAGGTTCAGCATAAGATCGCCGGTCATCATGTAAGCTTCGAACCTAAAATTATATCATTTATGTATCCTCTCTGAGTTCCCAATGCATGCCATTTTCTATTAGCTTCCGAAAGCTACCCTGCCTTCTGCCATCGTTCGACTATCCTACCTGGGAGTATTTTTCTGCCGGCTAAACTTGTCACCGGAAAGGGGTTCCCACTGTGCGCGCTCTTCCTCTTTGAAGCTGTCAACTTGCGGAAGTAGAGCCTCGAGTTCGGAGGAACCGGAAGCATCGCTGTATGAACCGTTACTTCTGGTCGCATACTGCGAGGCTCCCGTAGGACCTTGGGGTGATCCAACTGCTAAATCAGGCGATGCGGATTTCCTCTTTTCCTTCTCCTCGCAACTTCCAGATGATCTCTCCCTAGGATTGCCCTCGGAGGTGACCCGGGAGGCATTCGGAGCCTTCGGATCCTCGCTCTCCTGACCAGGTGAAAGGAACCGCCTAACTCGGGCTTTTATGGCGGGATCTGTCGAAGGAAAGTACTGTCGCTTAAAAGGAGTCCAAGTTTCCCGAACTTCCTAACCTCAACTAAAGAGAATCACTATCGATACACGTGTACGCGTGAAACAACAAACTTCTTATATACTTCAGCCTCTATATATATCCTGACAGGGGAGTATTAAGAGTTTACTTCAAGTTTTATATATTTATCGAAAATAATTACTACAGCGGCAAGCTTTTCCAACATCATTAACTTTCAAAGTGGAACTCATTCGAGCAAGAACAGTACCTACTTCGAAGGTGGAGGGAAAGTTTGATTAAAACTGGTACAGAAGTGACACGTTTATTCTGGGACGTTTAAATTTATTACCAGCACGTGGTGACTTCAAAGCTGCACTAAACGTGGGATGCCAAAGAAAACGGAACGTTTTGAGGGCCACGGAGTACTTGTTTTCCCCAACTCATCAAAAAAGATCCTCTCTTAGCGTGTCCTCCCGTAAAGAAAATTTTGGCCCAAGGCGAACACGACATAATATCATAATTTCCATAGATATGCGGTACAGACTAATTTACTGATCCAAGCTGCCAATTTCACCCACTATTTCATCCGTGACTTCGCACCGAGCTTCAGAGGCAAAATACGCTTAATACAATAGCCGATTACTCATTTGTTTTGGAATTCGTGGCGGATCACCGTCCAACAGAGTCATTCACTGATACGTCGATACACGTGCAACAATGACATCAGACAATAGAGGACTCATCTCCGTGAAGTCATCAGCGAGAACGCATCGTCGACATTACTATCAGTATCGTAACGTTTCTATAATCACGTAAGAGGTACTCTTTCATACGAATTATCAGATGATCCAAGTAATCAAATGCAAAATAAAAACTAAAGACCACGTGGAGATGACCTGTCACATTATTTACACTGCCACGTGATTTGCACTACTTTAACATAGGCCATACAAGCATTTGCGCGAATTACTATTGAGAAAAATATCAGCACCCAATATATCTTTAATGTCCGGAAATAGCAATTTTCCAGTAAATAAATAAAGCAATTACAAATTGGCGAATTTTCTGCACGAGTTGCTCGCTTCATTAGTATAGCACTGTATCTCTGGTTCAACGCATGGATTATTTGGCGAGTCCGTGCTTCGAGCGTCTGTAATTTGTTAACTAGCTGAGAATTAATAACAGCTGAATAAATAATGAAATAAAAAGTAACATCAGTCGCACGTTATCATTTGTGTGGTTAGAAGACAATTCAACGATACTCTACAGAATGATGAACTGTCATTCCGTCCGGATGTCCGTTGATATTCGCGACACTCGAAATTGATAACGGTTCCCAGAAATATACTGGTTTCAAGCACGAGCGATAAAATCGCGAGTTCAAATATAATTGAGTTAGGAATTTACGAAATAACTCACAAGTCATTCACCGAAGAAAGCGATAACTGGTTGTAGATATTGAAACGGATTGATATATGCCTGTGGTCTATATCGTGAGATTGATAATCGAAGATACATTAGATAATACACCAACGATCCTATCCGATTATTGAACTCGCTAAAGTAACGTGTCTATAACCCACGGCAACACGTACACCAAGAATCCGTTACACAATATTCATTCATGAAAGACGTAAGTGACCCTCGAGGAAATATCAAATGCGAATATATATTTTCGCAAAATCTAAAGGCTTGACCGAGGCTTCCTTTGTGTTAGAAAAGGGGAAACAGAGTAAACGATACTTAGTTCTGAACGAATCGTCGGCATAACCCAAGGAGACACACCCCACGTGAGAATCTTTCCAAAAAGGTCCCATCGATGTATATGCACTGGCCTTTAATCAATTCCAAATCACACGATCTTCACTGAATGGAACGTTAACTGAGTAATATTAAAAGCGCGAGTCAGACTCGTCAGTTTCAGCGATGAGAGGCCTCGGACTTACTTACCCCTTCGTAGCTTTAGGGTAACTGGATCTGACGAGAGCCGGAGACATTTTAGTACTGAAACAGAAACACAGAGATGCATTTGTGGGAGAAGCGAGTCAGCCTCGAGTGGGTAGGTTTGTTAGAATGGGAGTTACGTGGGACGGGCCTATAAGCATATATACAGCATGCCTTTGCTACATATGTGGAAGGAAAGTGAAGTTAACGAGTGGCACGTTGTGCTAGGTTACGGAAGGTTCCTTCGTGTGTTCCATAGGTTTTAAGTCAAAGATACAGTTACGCTGTAGAATTTATCCAAATGGTATAAAATCGTGAAAACCAGATAAACATGAATTTTTATTTATCAGTTTCGAATTTACATCGAGATCTTGGACTAGATCTAAAATTGCAATGATTACGTTATTTGTGATTGATAAAAAATTTTTTTATCCATTTTTCGTGCATTTCTAGAATATTGCCAAATGTTCGAGTAAACGCTACTGGTGTCATCCTGGGCTTTAAGGAATGTGATCAATGGCTATTACACAACGTAAGCTGACTCACGGTGCCGATATTACCTGTTCTATATGTTTACCTGCGGTGCACATGAGATTCTTTTGGAAACACGTGCTGAGTGTAGGATCAATGATAATTTATCTATGTATAATGATAAGATCAATTTATACAGTGCTGCTTGCTCTGCTTATTGTTCAAGAAAACGTCAACTCTTTTTTGAAGTGCTACAACCTCTATTATTTGATAGTCATTTAATAACATTAGTACGTTTAATTATGTACTCTTACATATTCTATTTTCAGTCGTGTTGTCCAGTTCGATTTCAATTGCCATTATGCGTGCGATGAAATCAATACGGTGCACGTCAATTTACATGTAATTGTGGGAAATCAAATTTTCGGTTAAACGACGTTGACAAATTACAAAATTGACGGCTGACAATGACAACTGACGGCGAAATAATGAGGTTAAAAGAAAAAATTTAAGGTTCATTTACGGGACGCTCTCATTCTGTCAAATCAGATTTAAGTACGTCATCCGTTACGTCATACGCCTCGTGGAAGATTAGACAAGATAACAATTCGAAAATAAGATAAGATAACAATGTTTCCGCACATCATAGAAAGTTTCCTAAATTCATCATTTTTCCTATCGCGATGATTCGCCTCACAAACTCTCCGTACACATTTCACCAATGAGTGTACCTATTTACCTGTCAATATTTCGATCTCGCTTAAGCCAACAAAACTTTTGTACGACAACAAATTTTCTACCATTGTCTTCTCTACCCCCGTAGTCTCACGGAATATAATAAAAGAGAACAAAAGATTCCAAACTTCACTCGCTTCGTTTACTTCAGTGATTTCGATCCGTCAGTCTGCATCAGAGACACGTAAGTCCAGGTTCTCAGAATTGCAGCCCCTTTTATCTTGCTTCTCTATAAGAAGTCATGTATTCCTCTATGCACTTTGAGTTGTGCTATTCGTCGAAGAAGAAACGTATTCGATAATCTTGAAAATTTACGTAATCTACTATGCCTAGACAATTAACATATTAATCACTTGCACAGGAATAGAAATAAATAACGTCATATCATCACGTGCATATACATATATAGATATACAACACGTGTCAGCTGAAACGTATGCCTAAAGCTTTTTCTGGTAGCAATGCTTCATATGGAACGACCAATAAAGTTGGGAAGCGAATCGAGACATAGATATCATCTCCCTGTCAATAGTAGCATCCGAAAACCTAGCAGGTTTATCAAAAATAAAACGGGATAATGAAATTCATGTACACGCTAAATAATACAATGCGTAATTCATGATAGTACGAAAGAATTGATGAATATTGAAAATAATTATTTCTTCCCGCCCTGAGTGTGAATATTCAAGTACATCAAAGTATGATGCATTAGCACAGAACTCTTGTTAATATTTCACATAATTTCATAGATAAATCATCACAGTGAATAACACAAGTAAAATTCACGTGTGTAAAAGAAAAACTAAAATTATCATAAGAATCGAACATAAGCAATGACATAAAAACTGTTTACTCTGCGCATGTGCAAATAAATTAAATTTGACTGGGATATAACTGGGTAATTTCAATCAACAGAATCAGTGTTACCTTCTTTAGTACTAAATCGGTTGACGTCGACTTCATTCACTCTGAGTATAACGTCACCGGCCTCGACCTGCAAAAGAAGAAAAGAAGAAGTTCGATGAGATCCAGTATCCACAGATCCACAATAACAAGTCGACCGATAATCAAATGCATTTGAGATGCGTAAGTACTTCGAGCGAATGTAGATATCAGAGAGAGAGAGAGAGAGAAAGAGAGAAAGAAGATAACTAGCTGATTTAACTCCAACAAAGTTGATTTCAAGTTTTTAATCTGCATATATAAATATAATATATGTAAATTTCAAAACAAGATCCCCAGATGCAGAACTTTTGTATTTTTTAATTGGCTACTGATGGCAACGCCTAAACAATTTCACATTCGACTGGCAAATAAGATTTTACATGTGTCATGGGCAAGGAGCAAATATCATAAATTTGTTTTCAAACGTTCACCGTTCTTATACGTTTCCAATAATCTTCGTCTTTTCACGTAAATACAAAGCGTGCTCAATATACATATATACAAGATATGTACCTCGGATCCAACCGTTCACTCCACGAGAAGCAATACACGTATTACGTATACCTGCAATTTCTATAGTATATAGAAACAACATATGTTGTACTAGGTAGAAGTATCATTTTCAAAGACATTCTACTTTTACAGACCCATTCTTGCTTCTCTCAGGTGTATACTGACAAAAAAACGGTATATACCATGTGTTTACCCACAAGATGAATATTCGACATAGAGTGTGGTTATTTCTGGAAAACCCAAAATGATTAGGTTGATTCTGCAATTTCAACATTTATAACATGTACATTCGGCCATTTCCCCAGTGTCCAGAACCCATTGCATTGGAAGGTACCTCAGTCCCTTATTGGATTTGGCTTGATTGAGAATGGAGATCGATGTAACGGATTTCGTCAAACGGGGTCACGCAAAACCAAGAGAGTTTATACATCCTCTCGAGTAAATAGGGAGATTTGTAACTGCCACAACACCCAAGAGTAATATCCAGTCTAAAATATATCCCGTGCGGTGCGCAATCTCATGATGCCCGAGTCACACGTTGATTCGAGATCACAGGACATGGATTTTTCATTGGAAACATTGAAAGCTCGCAAATCTGCGTTCTACTGTTCCTCGTTAGGTGCTGATTTATAATTTCGGTTGAAAAAACATTTCAACCAAAAAGTTACTTAAATTCTGTAACCCATTTCATACAGCGCTTGACTAAAAACATTGCAGCCTTTATTGTATACGTCGTTACACGGGACTATATCGATCTACCACCCAGTGGGAAATCATGGGTGGCGAATACGCAGGTCCTGCAACATTATGTTACAGCACCTTCCCTCGCCTGATAGCGAAAATGCATATGGCGCCTGAATACTACCAATGATCTACTCCACGATCTAAAACCGTAAATGCTTGCAAGGGTAGATTCGACAAGTAAACTTAATTTTTCTTCTTTACTAATTTATCATTCTTACCTCCAAAGGGAAATCAACTGATTATCAGTGATTGGCAGTACAGATCCTACCAAGACATTTATTTTGCATGGGATCTTTTGTATTCTTGCAGGAAAATTGACTAGAATCTTGCAACAGACTCTAAGTATAAGAAGACGCACTGTGATAATAAAAAATAAAACCGTAGAACACGACTAAAGAATTTACCTGATAAAGGGGAGTGTACGTTACGTAATGGAACCTCTCAGCCTCACAGTAAGTCAGCAATTCACGCAGAGGACAACAGCCCAAGCAATTTGTAAAAAGGGTCATCTGCACGACAATTCTGAACCGGATGGTAAAATGTGTATCGGACAGATCAGTAAAGTACGACTGATGGCCAACACGAAATTCATAGGAGGGTCGGTCGTAGTTGGCGACAGTCACCAGTAGTATTTTCGTCCGAGCGACATTGACTTTGTGGAAGCAATTTAGACGTAGATATTTTCGTACCAGGCTAGATGCAGCCAAGTGCAGTCACTATGGATACTTTCCTTATTGTATCTGCGACACCATAACAGGAGTAAGAAGCAGCGGATGTTTACATGGTAAAAATGTAACGGAACTACGTAAACGTGACGTAACGATATGGACGATCATTGAAAGTGAAAATGTAATGTATTTATGAAATTCTCATATTATGATTAAATTTAATTAAATCTGGACGATATCCTAAGTTTACCAGCCGGTACTGTTACATGTTGCGTTCATTCAATTGAACGACCCAGGACAGCAGCAACGGTGAGGTAATAAGTTTGATGCAAACGAGTGCAGACTATCTGTATTATTACCGGCTAATTAAATCAATCGGAGGTCATGTGACGTAGCTCCTACAGCAATACGATGCAAACCCGTCCCCACGTCGGAAATGACGTTTTCGCTGAGTGGACGCGAAGTGATAAAGAAAATGGAACCCGTTTGTAACCAGTCGCCGGTATACAGATAGGATTGAACAAGGACCGGTTTAACATGTAAATTTGCGAATAACAGTTTCTTCTTTTTCTTCTTCTGTAATTCACTGAAATTATCAATTTCATAATTTCTTGATTAATAGAGAATCGGTGCTTTTTGATTCCTTTATTTAAGATAATTTTATAATGTACATTCAGAAGGTAAAGATTGCATTGTTATATACACGACGTAACGAGCTCACCATTACAGCTCTGGTTCAAGGTCTTATCTAGAACGGGACCTTCTCGAGCGATTCTCCCTACGCACATAATGGGACAGGAGTGAAATGAGGACGTGCCGTATAACGTAACTGGACACCGCACTCTTTGCGTAACTCGACGCGTTACGAACTAACTACCTACTTCCGACCGTTAACCGATTCCGGAGCAAGTGCCACACCGGTGTCTTTTCACAATCGGGCTTGATAAGGCTGCTACGCTGGATAACAGTTGATCAGCTGAGATATTAAGAATTCCATAACGCCAGGTTTTACCTTACCGATGTATCTCAGAAACAAAAAGAGAAAGTCTGATGAGGTGGAAAGAGAAACTGTAGAAATTGCAGCCTCAATGCACATCGACAAAAACCGAGGAACTCATTACGCTTTTCGCATTTCTTTCTTTAGCTTTGTGCATTCAAAGAAATGATGGGTAGACACTGTGTATTTTATAGTTTTCAGACTCCCAGAAGCCTTGCCAGAGCCTGCCTTGAATTTTCGGTCGGCGAGCGAATCGATTCTGCCTCAAGCATATAGTATGTATGTATGTATGTATCAAGCGTATGTAAGTACAGTATTTACTGGCTCAAAAAAAAAATAAACTATAAAAAAATAAATAAGAAGAAAGTTAACGTTAACGGAAGATTACGTTACATCCAAGGCAGCTGCAAGTAGTTTCCCGTGGAGATGTGCTTAAAGGATATAGGGCACGAATGAGAAAGGAAGCTTGTCGGACGCGTGTACTTGCGTGTATAAGTAAAAATAGCACTGGGTGGTTGAGGCGTACTGAAAAAAAAAAGTAACGAATGAACATCGTCATTCATAGTGAAATCTATCGATCATATCCATCGATTGGTAGAAAAATTTCTATAATGATGAACGCCGCAGAGTCTCGCCTGTGCATATTCAAAACGAACTATAGAGAATTTACAAAATGTATTTCATGAATGTATACGCTGCGTTGTCTTTGTAAATTATTTTTTCAAGCTAGTGAAAAAATTAGGATTCTACCTTAAGGGTATCATGCTCCGATACAATGCTACTGTCGTTTCGAGCGCCATGTGAGTCATCGAAATTAGTTTCGAGTCAGGGTTCACGTGCCTTGAAATAAAAGGAAAAAGGAGACACGTAGAGGCCTGACACGCCACTAGTAAGCGCCATTGACAAAAAGCATGACATGTCATTCCTGTCACGCGAAGAAGTCTTATGCACGCGGCGAATGATGCATGCGCGTATTTATTGTGTATATATATATATATATTTATAAACCACGCGTTATACTACGCAACCCGCGTATTTTCTACCGAGCACCAGCAAAAGTCCCATAACGAAGCTAATAGTCACGCTAGGGACAAAGACACGTGGGTGGAAAAGAGTAGCTATTTATATCGCATTATCGCCCACCACTTGCTCCTGTCAAGACTTCAAAGTCACTGTCGCCTGGCGCACAGCAGGTATAGTCCAGTCACTGTAAAAGAAATGTACATTCCTGCCGATTTGATTTCCCTGATTTCTAACAGCAAGGAGGATGGCAAAGAATGCGCTAGGAACATCACCAGGTAGAAACTACAGATAGATCACTTGTAAAAGGTAATGTCAAGGAATGACTAGCCAATAGCACATCCTGCTTTTCATTCACCCGCTAAACAGAACGAACGGAGCGTGAAAGTCCAAAGGAAACGCGACGTCTTCATTCGCGAGATCACTCAATTTCGCGCTGGCTTTGATGTGGCAGAAAAGTGCCTTTCGCGAAGTACCATGAATAATTCAATATAGGATGAAAATGCGTATCATAATAGTACCCAAATCGTGAAACTGAAATTTTTTCAAGCGAATCAAAGGTTAGAGGATATTGGATTTACGCATCGATTACTTGTATACCATACAAACTGTGTATAGTAAAGAATCGAATCCCATAAAGGAATATGGTATACTCTAATCCCAAAAGCTGAGCTTAACGGGATCTCACGATTAATGTGTAATTGAGATACGAGTGGAGGGGAGCTCTTGTTGCTATCTTCACGTACTTCGCTCATATCATCGACTTTAGATATTTCACCTAAAATTCATAGGGAATTCGGAAACGTCTCTTGACGTGTTACTTTTTTCCGTAGAACTTTTTATGGATGCCTTGAGGGCGCAGACGACAAGAGGTCTGGAGGATACTTCTCTAGGTGTAAGTTGGCAGGCAAACGGCCCTTCAAGCTGAAAACCTTCGACACAATAGAGCCCCGTCGTCTGCGTAAGCCTGATGGCTGAATCTATCATGCATGCAACGTACATCCGGACCTATACATGCATTACCGTTAGGTACACCTTATATCTGATATCCCTGAAGCGCCTACCGCTGCCATTGTCACACCCCGGGATGCGGGGGTTGGAGGGTATGAAGCTCGACTTAAAGCACGGTACTCGTCTGAAAAAATGGTTAGAGTGTACACTGACATTAGCACAGCCGCCGGCAAGAATGCAATAGGCAAAGTTTGTGCATCCACAATACGAATCTAGTGCTCGAAAGTCTTTCGTAAGATTGAACAATGCATCCAATCCGAGACACGAGGTTCGATTGTTTCGGAAGATTTTCAAGCTGCAGAAACGTCAGGGAGTCCCATCGATACTTTCAAAAGAATACAAACGTCCTATAAGATTGTTTTTGTATTACGAGAAGTAATGATAAGCCAACGCGAAAATGGTACCCCGATAAAATCTAACGCTACTTCGCCAATGAAATCAAAGAAACGTAATGGCTCCAAGTACGATGACGGCAAGGTGATCAAGTTTCGATGTGACTTTCCCACCGGTACGCAGGTTAAGGCGATGTTGGCGAGAGGATGGCTCCAGGTAATCTACACGTACTAGGTTAAAATATCAAAATTATTATCGCGTAGATCTTTATCGTAAAATGTAAAGGTAACAGCCGAGGGTGATACCAGCTGGCACTTATGGTGGTGCGAAACGTGTGACGTTCGCCAGGCGCTCGATACCAAGCTGCATCCATATCAGAAGATACCACACTTCCGTAACCACTACGAGCTCACGAGGAAAAATTATCTCTGTCGTAATTTAAAGCGCTACAGAAAGCTCCTACTAAAAATGGGTAAAACGGAAGAGGCAAAACTCTGCGACTCGATGCCAATTACGTTCGAGCTACCGAGCGAGTATCGCATGTTCGTCGAAGAGTATCACAAGCTCGGCGGTACATGGATCGTGAAGCCTGCAGGTAGGTCTCAAGGACGTGGAATATTTCTCTTTCGGAAGCTTAAGGATCTCGTTGACTGGAGGAACAAGGAGTTTGCGCAACAAGTAGACGGCGACGTGAGCGCCGAGACTTTCGTAGTGCAGAAATACGTGGACGACCCTTACCTGCTGGCAGGTAAGTTTCTTTAAGAACTTCGCCTGATATATAACGTTTCTATACGTGAGAGGCGCGCGGTAGAGGTTAGGTTAGATTAAAACGTACTTTCTGTCTCGTATCAGGTCGGAAGTTCGATCTACGAATCTACGTGCTGGTTACGTCCTTTCAACCGTTAAAAGTATGGCTGGCGAGGGAAGGCTTTGCTCGTTTATCCGGGGAATTGTTTTCGCTCGAGAGAATCAACGACACCAGGGTGCACCTCACCAATATGGCTATTCAACTGAAAATAGAATCCAGCCCCAATACCGAGGGTCCAACAAGAGCGCAAGTTAAACATGGCTGTAAATGGGGTCTACTGAAAATTAGAGAGTACTTGACTGCACGGCACGGCGTCCCTGTGGTTGACACTTTGCTACAACGCATTTCTGGTATATCAAAGACTCGCACTCGCTACAGATCGTTAGGTTAGAGACTCCCGCTTGAACGTTAATGAACAATCTATCCCGGTTATTAACACTGCGCGGGACGGGGGAGGTGGATCTGATAGAACTTTCAACCCCCCCGGTTGGTATCACTCAATTGGAAAATTACTTAAAAATCATTTGCCACTGCCCCTTGGGCTCGACTGATTGAAAGAAGAGGATCGATTGGCAATAAACCATCTCCATTTCGAGTAATACAAACTATCTTTCTGAAACTGGGTGCCTGTGCGTGTATCCATAAATTCTAACGACCCAATCTAATACAAGCATTGCTAACAAATGGCCCTGGCCGCCAGATTGGTATTCTCTTGCCTGGGTAACAGTTACGGATAGGCAAAGTTCCCGAAGTGCCACGTTAAATGAAATTACGCGCCGAGCCAATTTTGGATGTCATATTGGTAACAATGGATCGTTATATAAGAGAGACCCCAAAAGCCTCTGTAATGATTTTGCATTCACCGTCGACTTTAACACGAAGTAGAAACTGAAATCACTTTCTAATTAGTTGCCCATAAGTTTTCACTCGATTGACAAGTTTTTCCAACGATTTCGGAATTGACCAATCGAGGGGAAAGAGAGTCACTCGGAAACTCGAAGAACTTCCTGCTAGTTCCGATACGCGAAAATCCCAGTATAAAATTGACGAGGCAGTACACAATGTAGAAAATCGTAGTGGGATGGCTATACCGATACTAACCCGTTCACCAAGATGGGCGTGTACCGAGTTCGCTGATTGCAGACTTGGGATACTTTGCCAGAGATACGAGACTGACAATCGCCATTAATTCAGTGCTATGAAATTCTGATCACGTAACCTTTGGTTCAATAACTGATGGGAGTTACGTGCTATTAACCTCACGGGTTCAAATCGTTTTAGAGAATTGCACAAGAGTCTTAACTCCGAGGTCCCATGCGTTTATTAGTATATCTGGCAATATGAAGTTACAGGCGTTTTGTATACTGAAAAAAAAAGGTGAAATCTGTACAAGCATTTACCTTGTCGTGTTACGTTTAGGTGTCATCATGGGGAGTCTGCATGCGGTCCAACCAGTAATAATGCAAGGAAGAAACTCCTTCGAGCTCTACGGTTACGATATTCTCATTGACGAAGCCTTGACTCCTTGGTTACTCGAGGTGAACGCCTCGCCATCCTTGACCGCCACAGACGCTGAAGATCATCGATTAAAATTCGATATGCTCGACGACCTCTTAACGATTTTAGACTTCGAGGGATACCTGACAGGTCGAGAAACTCGGATCGGTGGATTCGATCTTCTCTGGGACGATGGACCCGTATGGATATCATATCCCAATATCTCAAATTTATCTACCAAAGGAACAAACTCTCTCACTAATACGAAGAGACTGAATATATTTCTGGGAGCTCGTAACGATCGTGTCCGGCAACTTCAGCAGCTTCGATGCTCACGACTGAAGAGCTGGATAGCAACAAGAAGTCATTCCCAAGAGCGATCGATGGGAAACTCTAACGGACTTCTGCATCAGGAAGCACAAGTAAGTTTACTAATGGCGGGATATATAAAAAGAAACCCATGTAAAACCAAAGCGGTCGGAGTTTGATATACAGTTCGGGGCAACTGTTACAGCACTTGTATACCTAGGTACGTTCTGTTTTTTTTTTTAGTAGTGTAAAGGATTCCAGGGATCTCGCGGTGTTCAATTTCATCCGTAGCAGCAGCTGGCTGAGACTAACAAGCACAAATTAGCTGGGCGAAGCTGTTGGCTGCAGGTTGCCAGGATACGCACATGCATATTCATGCATACGAAGTACACCTACTCCGTCCGAAACGTCGCTCGGTGCGTTCTACTTCCGTGCGCTTCTCTTTTGAATCTTCAAGTTTCCTCGCGCGCTACGACCACCGTCGTCACTTGGAAACTAATTCGAGCCGAGCATCGGACTAAATTCCCGAAGCGTATATCCTGCCTGCTGTGTGCTGTCGGCATACTGCAAGTTCAAAAACCCTGCAACGCCCAAGGGTCGAGGGATCGATCGAAGTAGTTGCAAATGTAAATTTAGAAGGCATTGTTCCAAAAGTCATTTGTCGTCCACAGAGTGGCACGAGATAGAATGCGTTCGGATAGAGGCCGCAGAAATAATTGTGCGTGGGTGTATATTAATAGCTGTAAATTAGGAACAATTAGCGAGGACACTCGAGGGAACAGAAATTGCTGTGAGACACGAAAAATATACTACGGAACCTGCTAGCTCATCCTCAAGGCTCGTGCAGCCTTCTTGCACTCTTTTAGCAAAGACTAAATATAGCGAGAGGGTCAGATAACTTTGTACATACGTGTATTACCCTGACACGATATACACGGCAACTCAACCGAACGTACTTCGCTGTCCTTTCGTACCGGTAAAGAGACCGCGTGCAGGTTACACTCGATATGCATACGTAACCTGCCTACGATAAAGGAAGACTTTCATTAGGAAAATTATTAAGTATCCAGTGTACGATAAAAAGGAAAGCCTCGTGACGGATGACGAAAAATATTCACGTCACTAAGGGGTGGTGAATCGAGACCTTTCAAGTGCTCCTGGAATGACGTGATGGAAATTTCAATATCCCGAAACTTCATCCAACAGAATTATTCCTTCAACTGGTCGAACTTTCATTGTAGGATAAACGTAATCGGTAAAGGGCAGGTAAGGCTAGGTGTACTAGCTATAGGTAGGCAACAAGTTACCTATGCACGGGAGATTGCACGTAACAAGGGTTAACTTTATGCACTCGATCTACTGATAAGTATCGAGATTGATTCGTGCCATTAGAGGCACATAATGGCAAAGCGGCGTCCCGACGTCGGGCGTCGACGTCACACATCTCAAGTAGCCAAGTATACCGCTTTTCCTCTGCATTCTCAGCCTCAGGCTGCCCTCAGAGAACAAAATCGATATCCACTCCACTCGTGACAAAAACAACGGACCGCCCTGCAAAGCTTCCCGAAAGGAATCGTCACAAAGGCAACTTTGAATTAGGGTCAGCGAGCAAAGATGATATTAATGTGTCTAGGTAGAAGGTACAGTCCACGTAGTGTTACTGAGAAATATTACAAGGGTCCGTACAGAACTGGACCAAATTGAGGAGGAATCAAAGAATGAATGAGCTCAAGAAAAAAGCTGATTACTCGAAAAGGAAGAAAAATCACTAGACTCCTGGGGAATCTACTGTGATACAGGACCTACCCCCCCCCCGCCCTCTCTTTCCAACGCCTCCTTCAAATTGGAATCTATTCCTCTCGTAAAATCTGCTAACGTGGCCTCAAGTTATCGTACCAAAAGACGCCAAGGATCCAAATAAACCCTTAGAATATTTCTTGGCGTTCAGACAAATTATCTGATTATCCAAGTGTATTGAAACCATCGGAGCGGGTCTTGAAGGTTCAACATCGATATATATATTATCCCGGACGTTTATGCAACGGGTGTGCAGAACACGGTGCAACCGAACGGAAATCATATACGGCGTTCGGTAACTATATAGTAGATTTCTAGTGATATCACCGGGTATATAAGAAACGAGCCGATGGGCACGAGTAAAGGTTTCACTTTGGAGGAGAATTCTTTTGGGAACAAAGTCACGGTACCATGCAGACCTTTCTTGCATATACATTGCGCTTACACATGGATACATAATAAGTGCAGTACATATGTTCCTCCCTGTCTAGCATCCTATCACATCCAACCCACTTAGACGCACTATACATATACGTATATGTACGTATATGTATACTATACGGCGGTAATACCCGTCTGTATTCGCATCAGCCAGCTCGATATCACCTGAGTCAGCCGCGCCCATTTCTGAGCTTTTACAACGTGGCTACATTAACGAAACCAGTAAAGGGGGGAGGGGAGGCTGGGCTATTATCATCACCATATACAGGTACAAATAATATAACATAGTTTAGGCTCTGTAAGGTTGAGGTTGAAGTAGTAACCAGAAGGGTTCCGATCCATTCTTATTGTTCCGGCAATTCCCTTTTATTTTCCTATACAAGCTGTACTATCCTAATCGCAACGTCCTGGAACACAAGAACCTGTCACGCGACATAGGGTTAAAGACTTTATACCGAAGCTTTTAACCTTTCAAACATTTTACACCACAGTATTCACGCGAACTACAGCACACTCTCGACGTCGGTCAAACCTTTTTCATTTATCGCGCGTTCGGTAAGTTAGGCGACCTCCACTTAAAGACACGCGCCTAGAAAAGTACAGCAAATAGCAGTGCAGTAAGCGGTCATATATCACAGTCAAAGAGCGGGTCCTATTACGTGAAATTTACATGGGTACTAACGCTTACGTTAGGCGGCAGTAAAGACGGTAATCACGACTCTAGGCAGGGCAATGAAAGTAAAGACGGAGAGATCGACAAAGCTCCTTGCAGAGGCTTATACTTATTTTCCACTTGCTGGTAGACACAGGATACGAAGGTGTTAAACTAAAATACAATTACGAGGGTAAGTAATATCGAGGTCGTAAAAGTGAGTAAGGTTGTATGCTATCCCGATTATTAAGGGGGATCAGGCATAGTATTGAATAGGTGCGTGAATATCTTCTTGGGTATTTTTAAACTACTCCTGGGTAGTAGTATCACCGATAATGTATTTTTTTTGGGATTCTCGTAGGTCTTCAAGCTCGTTAACGTATATGATGATGACGTTCAGACCGAATAAAAAAAAATAGTCAAGGGTACTGGGAACGACGTGTATCTCACTAAAGTAGCTAAATAGGTCGCAGCTGTTCTCGTACACGAGGGAACTAAAATGGCACGAACCGGACAAAAGTCTAACGTTCGAAATTGTCTGTACGGGGTCCAATTTCTTCCCACTCCTCGATATCGCACGGGTCACGGTTTAATTAATCCTTAATTGCCGGGCTGCCTCTCCATGAAACTTCCCATAGACTCGGGATCGTGAAACGCTTTATAACTACCCCCGAGAATATACCGAAGTACGAGAATCTTTATAAAGTTTAATCCATCCGCAAAACTTCTCTCTAATAAATTAAACCTTATCTGCATAAATGTCATCGGCCTAATAAAGTACTTTAAATGAAATTACTCCCGTCCACTAAGAGATCACGAGTCCTAGTAGAGTTCACTGCTGTCCCAGTGGTAGCTGACCGATCGCAAAAGCAAGATAAGTTGGTACAGGAAGTAGAGAGAAAAAAAAATGACGAAAGAGACAAGAAAGGAGTAAAGGAGAGGAGATTGGAGCGCAAGGAATTCGTGTCATGGAAATATAAGTTACGGGAATGCGTTACCTAGCGCACCCTCTCGTAAATCCCCGAGGCGCGTACCTGCCGCGAGGAACGGATACAGTGGATCCAACACTGGAGTGGCTCGGGTTTCTAGCCGTTACCGAGATTCGACCACTGCCCCTGGGTACTACATAGTTACATACGGTGTGTGCGATACTATATACCCGCGGATAAACATTGCACTGCGAACCGTACATTCAATCGCTATCCTTGCGCCGATAACACATCCAATTTCCCCACGAGAGTACATACCATCAAAAGAGAGAATAACAAACGTACCGATGGTGCTGGTGGCGATGCTGGTGGGATATAGAGTTTCAGCTTTGGTTTCGAAATGGGTGGAGTGTTACGCCTAGGGTTGTCTATACCGAGTTAAGCAGAGTTAGGATACGATTTTGTAACAGGTCCGGCATGTCTGTCCCTCTCGCAAGGTGCTCCACGGGGGACAGTCATCTTTATTTTTTTTCAAAGACAAAACGGATCTTCTTTTCGAGTAAGACGGAAAATATATATATTGAGACAACATTGTGGTCAGTCATGACCTCTCACGATCGCCTGACCATGAATCGTGAATCACCGTAGGCCCGTGGGTAATAGACGGGTGTAAATCAACTCAGCATATTTCAGAGACGATGGAGGGACAGGAACGGTAGCTGTCTTATCGGATAGGATAGTTGTCGCGTTTTACGAGGCTACGTTCAAGATGCAATTTATTGGTTTATGTAGTGCAAGATGCATCAGATAGTCACCCGTCTATCGTCAGCATGAATATGTTACAAGGATACCGGAGTAGAAGGTACGAATGAGTAATGCAATGGAACTTGGTGAAACGTGACATATGATTTTTATAAAAGCAAAGCAAACTCTCATGTTGCGTTATTTGGAATTTCTGTGATTTACTTCGTGGAAGAGAGTTACGGTAAGTTTCATTAAGACCCACGATTCTATATAGATTCAAGATCAATGACGGATCGATTGATGTTAGGTATAGAGAATTATCAATGGAAAAAGGGCAGGTTGTATTTCTAGAGAAACCATGTTTTATACCAATCTCAAAAAAGGGCTGTGATACGTATATATATGACGTAAAAGGATTTGATTTTAGTTATGGTTATGGCTTTATGTTATGGTTTTGTCCAATATTGGAATCCTTGCGTTATTTCACATGCAGAAACATTGATCACTTACACGCTCTTTACTGATAATGCAAAAATGATATACCTGGCATTATTGTATACACGTTACAAAGAATCGTAGGAAGTTGTTACTGTGTGTCATCTCTTAATTAGTCTTACGTAATCCGATGATATAACTTAAGGAATCAAAAGGGAAGTCAAATGCGCGACGGAGGAAGAAATGCCCGAGAGAAAAGGACGAAGAAGTCATGATGTCAGGGTGTAAAAATACGTGTTGGCATAACCCATCAAAAATCACAAGATGACATTCCTACGTGAATGCACCGTGCGTCGATGATTCATCCCGAGATTATTTGGTTCGTTCCACATACGCATTTAGCATCCATTCTAAAGAGCTTTTTTGCAAAATATCTATATAACCGCACTCTTTTCATAGCATTGGAGAAGACATTTTTCTGCTTTCGAATGGCCGGGTGCATCGAGTGCACTTAGAGACCAATAGAACAGTCGATGTGTTAATAATTCGATTGACGACAGACTCGGCGCATTGGGAATTCCTTAGGAACGAGACCGGTAAATTAGTCGACTAACCAACGCGTCAAATATTTACCTTCGCTTAGTAGCTAAAAGTTAAAGCGACATGGTGCGCCTGGCTTACGCGTGTCTGGTTAACTGCTTCCGGTCTATCTAATGAGAAATAAATAATAAAGTACACAGGTATCATTTAAAAAATATACTTACTCCGTGTACAATGATAATCATACAAAATCTTTAATGCGATCAGTGAAATTGAAAAATCTATGAACGATGACAGGCTGGTACAGTCTGAGAAAACAATTGGACGTATTCGAGAGATTATTCGAAAAAAAAACCACTGAAGCGAAAAATGGTAATCTGGCAATAAGGGATGAGATTAATTAATATACCGAAACAACATGACAACCAGGACGCTAGTGTATTAAAAGTTTCAAAGTAAGAACTTTCGGATTGGAATTTCTCTCGTAAAACTTGGACACTGTAAAGCCGCAGCCCGTAATGTCCTCTTTCCTTAGACTTCACTTTGAGCTAACATATTTATATCTAAGTATGGACGCGTCTATCGGAAAGGATGATAATCATCAAAACGAATACCTGAACATATCAATGGCGAACTTAAAAATAAAAACAAAATGTCCATTCAAGCCATCCAATTTTCCAAGACTTTTTCATCCGTAAAAATTGTAAACTTTCACGAGCAGAGTTTTCACATCATGTCGTGACCGCGCTTCGATGCTACCGTACTTTTAGCTACTTTACATTGATATATATATATATATATATATATATATATAAAATTATTCACTATGCATATATGTATACAGGCTCCGCCAAGCTTAACGGCTAAACCCTTCGACGGTTAAGCCGGTTTTGTGCCTAGTGATATCTGCCCTACGATTCTGAAAGCGTACTGCTATTATATCATACTACGTGTTTCACTTAAGATAGATTACATGTCTAGTACTAAATACCAGTCTACTTAAAAGACCTCACCGTCAGAGTCATGTCACAGATAACACAGGCATAACTTATGTAAAACAAAAATTATCGTACTCTACCGGACCGAGATATCTTAAGATATGGAGCTGGTACTTCATTTAAGAAATCTGACAGATTTTACTATCCTTAGAATATCTTACCCTTATATTCGATAAGAGTTCTTAAAGACCATACGTAATCGCAACATAATATGTGAATACAGTGTTGTCTCTACTATTGACTCGATTGAAGTTGGTACAACAAAAAGAATCAAATAATCCGACTAACTTCAGATCGTGCGTTTAACCCTGAAAATCTTTATAATATTGACCGAATTACGTCAAGTATATTTGCACCAAGGAAACTGGAACACATGAATATCCTATGCATTACTATGTAACGGATAGACAAATCCAGAGATAAAATGCACCTGCATCGCTTCAAAAAAAATTTATAGTAGGACAGGATAACTAGCAGTAAATTATGAAAAATTTAACCACGTAAATATGACTGTATACATACATTAAGAATAATATTGAATTACGTGTCAATAAGTAAAGCGATACTGTGTAGTTAATTTCTCTGTTCATTCATGAATTCACATTAGATTTATATGACACCGCCGGTGTTAATGCTTTCACGGTAATGTATTCTAACGTGGTTAACATAAATCGTATTTGTCCAATAACACGAAATTGGTAAATTGTCGCTCAACTTTGAACGAATCATTATTTTGAGTGACGCTTATATACATATTATATATACATATTATATATAATCTTCCATCGGGCTCATTATGGCGGTAGCCGCATACATTTCACCACGACGGACAGTCAGTTTGACAGTTAATCGGTTTATTGTCTGGCGTCATGTAATTCATTCCCGTGGCGTATGAGGAAATAGTGCATACGGCGCATATATAGTAGCTGAAGAGGCTCAACTGCGTGAACCATGTGTTACGTTAATTATTAATATTATCACAACTGTTACGATCTATGGTAACATTATCAATTATACATTTTGTTACAGTACGGCGTGACTACGTATATCACACAAGCTGTATATATTTTCACTACAAAAATGCAACACGCCCCTCACTTATCAAGCGGATGTATTGTAAAATTTGATTTGTAGAAAATTCTTTTGCAAGGTAATATTACAAAGTAACATTATTAATGATAAACATTATCTGGCTATACTGTATGAATTGGTCATACGGTATCTTTTAATACGAAAGTATTGGACTTTTCTGATCTAAAAGAGCAAAAGTACTTCGAGAATTCTTTTATACGAAATCCTTTAGCAAGATAAACGCTTAGCAAGCGAACTAAACACCTATAAAATACCAAATACACGAGGCGATTTATCGGGTGAGAATATCGAACGGTTGGCGGCGTCTATGCATAGAGAACCCCGCGGTTAAGCGCATATTAATTACGATAAGCAGAGACGCTGAAAGTATTCACTACTAAGTTTATCGAATACGGTACAATGACAGATGGATAGAGTGCCATCGTTTCCAGCGCAGGATCAGAGCACTTTAAAATGCAAGCTTTTTTTTAATTAAGTACGATCAGAGAATTTGAGTGCACTAAAGATATTACGATAGTGTTACCATCATACTATACCGTGGTAAGTAATAAAACGTGGTGGGATAGGAGTTAAATAAAGTAATTTCGCTAAACTGAAATTGAAAAGGGAATAACGCGTAAAAACGAATAGAAAATAATCTATACTACTCTAGCATATCATGTCATTCGCACTTCACTCTGTCAATAATAAAGCCGATTGAAAAACTGCTCGTTACTCACTTTTCTAGATAAATGCATTTCCATTTAAGAGTTAAAACGTGTAAAAAAATAGGAATCATACAAAGTACCAAACGGACAAGCGATAAGAAACGGCAAGTTCGGCGCGTCGCACTGGCATCTATTTTTTTTACACTCATTTCAGAATTGAGGAAACTGATGATCCTAACGATGTCAAGAATTAACTCGCGCACGGCTGAATGAATAATGGTAGAGAAGAGTGTAAAGATACAAGGATGTTCCCCAGGTATGAGAAGCATTGAAAGTACCGTAGAGCGGACAGAATAAGCGGACAAAGAGGAATGCAGCCGTTGGCGTTCCGATCCCACCCAAGCGATCGAAGTATCCCTTTCTCATAAATGATGCGACTTGTGTACATACATACATGTCCCTTACAGTAAAGAATAACCACAGGAAAGGCAACAGAAATTCAAAGGTGTATTGTAGATCGAGAAAAAGGTGGTATAGCCGTGGCAGCAGGGTAGCCAGATAGCTAGGCGGGTCGATACCGCGTAATTCGTATTTACCTTGCCGCTCTCGGCTGCCGGCGAGTTCTCAACGATATCGTAGATGACGTGCGGCGGTCCGGCTGTCCCAAGAAGCGAGAAACCAAAGCTCGACGAGTCGCTACGGTTTAAGGTAACCAGCAACTCCTCAGCCATGTTTCAGCCACATTGATCTCACCACTGCCATTTGCCGTACACACACCGCACCAACGAACTCTCGGCACCGCGCTCGGGATCTCGCTCGTTTCCTACGGCGGATCCCGTATCCCGGTTGCGTGCCTCTCGCACGCGAGACCACCGCTCGCTCTCGCTCTCCTGGCAGCCCTGTCGCCAACGTTTGACGGAATGCAGGGAAACGCCACTCCTGCACTCGAGCTTGGACGCGCACCAATACGCCCACCGATGAAGATACAAACACACTCTTATTTACTTTAACACTTGCGAGCCTACCGAGGAGCACACTGATACATTCAAGAATATCGCTACAAATATTAGCCACGAATACCACTAGAGAAATGTCACTACCACGAGTGTAACATACTGGGTGCGCGAGCCGCAACAATATGACAGCGATGCGGCGCCCGTCAACCGTACCGGCGGCCACTCGACTAGTGGAGGCGCCACTTGCAGGGAACTCTGCGAATATCACTGGTCTTTCACCTCCCGACTACTCTGGTCAAATTGGAGGATTGCGACCGGTTACTACTGACCAGGGCTGTACACACTGAATCTCTATACTTTCCGAAATGTGCGCCCCAGCAGCATCTCTGGTAATTGCATCGAGAGAGATAGCTTATAGTGGCACCTCCATCTTTTTTCTTCTTACATGCTGCACATGCGCATAAAAGAGTGAAAGCTGAGGAAGATTTAATTCATTTTACGAACCAGTCCATAGCCCATAATGGACGTATATTATTGATTACACATTATTAATGATAAAAGTAATACGCAAGTAATAATCATTGATACGTAATGAAATTCCGATGAAACTAGTTGAAGCTCAGTTGTCAGCATTAGTCGAGTTTTGAGAATAAACCTTTTGGTTGGACTATACGAATAATACGAATAAAGATGGAGAGACCATTACAGACTATCTCTATCGGCGTGGGCCGAGCCCTTTGCGCAGGGTCCAGTATGTAAAGAGTACGTCAGTGGCTTTAGAGGAACTAACGGAACTCAGGGATGTGCGCTGTCTGGGTACTATTGTGTAGTACACGGGGAACCTCGTTGATCGATTGTGGTGGAAGGCTATAAGCATTTAGAAAACTGAAAGTTCTAGCTTGGGCGAATATACATCGGCTAGTGTGTCGAGTTTGACTTGTTTAGTAGTGTTACGACAAACATGGAGCTCGTTTCGCATCTCATTAAAGTGTCTGTGCCTAATTATTTGGCAGGATTACCAATTCCAGATTCAATTGGAGGATGGTTTCGACTTGGGGGTATGAAATGTGTTGTGTGATTCGATTCATATCTTTGATTAACTCATAAATTATCAAATGTTTTGCTGATTATCAATAATGATAATATATAACCATTTATCGTGTCCCATAGCGTGTTGTATTAAATAATTGGTATGTCAGAAATAAATAGGATTGTTATGTTATGTCATTTTATGTTATGTACAGTGAGAGATTGGGCTGCTTTAATTCCACCAACAGCCCTGCTAGCTGGTTTCAGTTATATGTCTTATCGGGCATTTTGTCCTCATGGCAGACCTCCGGTAAGTATTTTTGAAACTCCGAATTGATTTTGTACAGTTGTTACAAGACTTGAAAGCCTATTATGTAATCTAAGTAATAGTACTTTCTATCATCCATCTTGCAATGACGGGATGAATGTTTCGAGTACTATGATTGCATAATTTATTATAATTCATTTCCGTTGAATTCAACAGTTAATGTATTAAATATTTCAGCCCAGCAAGTCCATAAACCCTAAAATTCAAAAGCATAGTAATAAAGTCGTGGATACTATTGATGTGGAGGACATAACGGAAAAAGCTGTATTTTGTCGCTGTTGGAAATCTGAAAATGTAAATATCCAATTAATTATCAATCTAACATGGAAGAATTTATATCAATATGACATCATTATTTTATCCACGACATGTCCTTATCTCAATTCTCCTATTTGTGTATCATATAAGAGTATAATTGGGAAATATATGTTACATAATTTTGTAAATATATTTTTATTGCACTTGTATCTTTTATACCAGTGGTATTTGGGAGAACAAGCAGATAATTTTAGATAATAATAGTCTTTAATCTAACAGTAAAAACTTTTGTACAACCACATGTTGGTTTTGTATGTGAAAAATCATTTAAATATTTGAAATGGAGTTTTAATAATTTTTTAAAATCATTCCTATTAATTTAGTGGCCTTATTGTGATGGAACCCATGGAACTCATAACAAGGAAAACTGTGATAATGTTGGACCACTTGTCGTCACAAAGAAGAAGTAAATGTAAGGAAACGGAACAATAAATCTTATAATACAGATTTAATTACCAATAGAATTGTTACCTACTGCCCAACTTTAGATATAAATAAGTAGACTATACAGCAAAGAAGTAATTGAAGTACTTTTGTTATAAAAATTTATTGAATTCTTGTTGATTTTATTCAGCACTTATAACCTGAATCCGACTAATTGATTATAACAAAGTGGATGATATATATAAATGCATATATTACAATAGGTAAATGGTTTTAATTATTATAATGTTGTCACTATGTAGAGTTAGTAGAAACATATTTTTAATATTTATATTTTGGTCAAGGCAAGGATTAGATTAGTCTCCAAATGGGAATATGTTACGTAAATTTTAATTAATGTTACATTTACTACTCAGAGCAATGCAACGGTAGTAATTATTCAATTATATATTTGGTACTATACTTGGGTAATGGAGCATATAATAAAAAAATTTAATTAAAAACAAGTAATCTAGTTTCTTTTATTAGTTTAAGTATTTACATAGGTTTTCATTTACAAAAAGAAAGTACTTCTCAGGCATGTACAATTTTACTATATGTTTATGCACTGCATTTCTACTTCAAATAATAATTGTCAATAATATACACAATACTAACACTCAGTGAGATAATCAGTCAGGTGTAAAGCATATGTTCCAGTTATAAAGATTTACTTATAACAAAGTGAGATAGGTATTCACTTTTGATTGATTTGGCTTCAGAAACGAAAATAACTATTTTTTATTATATCACAGTTGGGTGATGCCTATTATTATTTATATAATACTTATATGTTGTTTACGTATCTTATATTCTTCACATTTATATTGCTCTTTTGAAGTATTGTCAAAAGAGCAGTGTACTACAATAACTTTAAAGTCACTGGAAGGCTGTATGTTATCGACAACATATAATCTTATGTTGCAATGCTTAAATCAAAAATCATTTCGAGCGCTATATAATAGCCTTCAACAATTTATTCATTTGCACGTTTAGAGCTGCAAAAAAATGTTTATTTTAATATGAACAGTATTCAAATTTGTAACATATGAAGATCAGATTATTGAAAAGGCTTACCTCAAAATGATGTAAATCGTTGGTATCAAATTCCAAGTCATTTACAAGTAATTCCCGTTTTCCGTAACGATAACTGAAATAATTTCGTACATAATTGATTACTGATTTGTAAAGTTTTTCAATTGTGTGTGTTTATATATACATATATATATATACATATATACACATATTTAACTGAATGACACTTACTCTAGATACCTTCGCCATACTATGAGGCCAACGTATGCAATTATTACACCTATAGAAAACGTAATAGCCGTAATTAAAGCTATAACACCAGAAGCCATTCCTGCTTCTTTAGCATTATTTTCCTTCTTGATTTCTGCTTTAGTAATTGATTTTTTTGATGTGTCTGTATCTTCATCTTGCGTCGTTTCAGTTGTCGACGAATTTATTGGCATTACCTGTGTGACTTCTGACGATTCTGTTGAATCTACAACAATAAAGAGTTCACTTTTTTTTTTATACGTAGAGTACACTGAACATACCTATTGTGGTACTAGAAATATACATTGACTCTGTGTTTAATTGTTCTGTTGTGCCGCTTACAATTCTTAGTTCATTGTGATTATTGCTCGTACCTTGCGTATTGGATGTGTCCTTTATGGTAGTCATCGCAATTGTAGTCGAAGGAGTTTCTTTATCAAACTGCGATGAATCTGTGGTACCTGAAAATGCTTGGATACTATTTTCTGACTATTGAGTATGACGAGAAATAAGAATCATTACATACTTGGAAAAGATTTTTTCCTTTTCCTTAGTTCTAATTTTGTCTCCATTTCCTTAGTAAGATCGGTCTTAGACTCGGTGTTACTGACGTTTTCAGAACAAGACGACCGTTCAGATGTCGTTGGTGATAAGCTCGTGCTATTTGAGTTGGTTTCATTACACGTATTGTTTAACGTTAGTTGAACTATGGATAAAACGAAAAATAAAGATATTCCATTACTCAAATAGTGATTAATTATAAATAATTTTATTTACCTAAATCCTTCGATCGAAACGTTTGAGGTTCAGTTTCATCATCGTCATCGGTTGGATGTACAAACGAAGTGTTCATATCCAATACTTCTGACGATGATCGATTTGTTTCTATAGGACCATACGATTCCGGGGGCATTCTTTTCTGCCTGCTTCTCTCTAAAATAAAATTCTCGATATCAAACAAGATTCATGTTACTATCGTTGCAACTGAAAGTAACGATGTTACTAAAGGAAACTGGTACGTACCTAATTGTTTATAGGCAAATTTCAAAAATACTTTGGATATATCATCTGTTTTTGAATTATCCTTAATAACTTCAAGGTTTAATGCATCCACTTCATTTTTTCTGTCAGTATATATTCTCATCTCACTTTGATCCTCGATCGGGGCAGAAAGAACTCCGCACGCTACAATAGTAAGTGTAGCTCAATAACAATAACAGTAACAATGTGCCTAAATAAGTATGCAAAACATGATTTACATTTATGATTATGGCGAATTACGAAACGGTCAAGTAAGTTTTCTCAAGTCAAGCTTGTAGGCTGAGGTTCATGGCTTATGAAAAATAGGTGCAGTGGGTTTGTGTTGAATAAAATAAAATTGTGAAAGTGGATCGTGAGTCATAAATGATCCGTGGACAAATGACACTTTTGTCAGACTTCAATTCGATTGGAATAATGTTTTTGAAGCAAAAGAAACAATTATTGTCCTAGAAATAAAATGCATCGCATAACAGGTCGTGTCCTCTTCAACAAATATAACCATACATTTTCTATCTCAAATTGCAGTAAAGGCACAATTGAAACATATCCCTTCAACGGTTTTTCGCGTATAAGAAATTCGTTTCGGTTTTTTTATGAAAGTATATCGGTGCACTAGGCTGCGGTGGCAATTGCGCGGAATCACTCTCCTCATCAACCATTTTTGATCGATATTAAAAAAAGTTGATGATGCTTTCGGATACAACAGATAGAAAAAATGAAGCCGTGATCGGATCATTAAGAGGTTTCAAGCAAACAGTAGAATAAGGATATCAAAGTCGTGTACGTCGTGCGCGTCATTTTCTGCCCACACGAGGCTTCCCTGGCTTGAAAGATTTGACCTACTAACAATATATCGATGACGATTATTTCGAGCTGTCTATCATTCAATAACGTTATATTTTCAATTTCAATATAAATCTACCTCAATAAAGATTAATACATTTTTTGATGGCATGATAAATACCAATTATCTACGGAGTAAATTGGACGTGTCATTCGTTACGCATGCGATGTCAAACTCACGAAAATTAGAAGCCGTCATATACGCAACAAGTAAGGTAAAATCAGACCGAATTTTTTATAATTCACTCACAAATGGATTGAAAATTTCAATAAAATATTTGTAAAAGAGTCTTAAAACGAATACACGGAAAGTATGATACAAACACGAGTACAGTGAAATGTTCATGATTGCAAAGACAGACAGGTAATAGAATCAAATAAAAGAATAAAAATGTATGAAATCTCAAGAGACTAACTGAGATTCAATTCAGAATTTGATAAAATGATAATTAAAAAACCGAGCATCAATTACAATGAATTTTTTTTCTCAGTTCAGAAACGTCCATAAGATTAATGCATTTATCTACAATCATAATACTATACATGTATCGATAAATCACAATTGTATTTATACCTGCGTCAAGAGTTTAAACGTTAGTGGAATATCATTAAGAATTGTTTAAAATTGTTCCCGCTGACGCGCATGTGGTAATCGTTATTGGTCAAGGCAAATATTTCAAGGCCATATTCGATCGAATGCACTTGCAGGGAAAAAAGTTCAACTCCACCGGCGCCACTTTAAATTAAATACAAGAGAAATCGCACGAGTCATCGAATATCATTGTCGTACTTTAGTGAGATGAATTATCAACTTATCAATGTCCGACGTTTATATCAATATTCACAAAAATTATTATATTATAATCGATTAAACACTGCGATTTGTATCTCCATTTTTAACATTGATTTTCAATTATACTAATGTAGATCTTACCGAACAATGAGAACATCAGGATAGATCGGACTGGACAACCGTGAGACATGTTATGGCAATACTCTCCTCCTCTGCAATAAGCAGCTTCAAGAAATCCTTTGTTCTGCTGTCGTTGCACGACAGTCGATGTACTGTTTCTTCTGTCTCTTATGAGAGTCATAAGATATCACTTTCCGTATCGCTGATTAATATCACTGACCCTGGAACTCAGATAACGAGCTGACTTTACCGAAATCGTTCTCTGCCTCCTTTGTATATATGCGTCACTTGATCTTACGAGTATGGCAGATAGGACACGTGTAATTTATATTAAATACAGATTTAAAAAACAATGATTTATCATATGTGCACACAGGATACTTCAGGTATTCGACGAATGATAACCTTAAATATCAGTGTATAGATGTATATATTGAGTTTATCAGTGAATTACTCTGTATAGTATACAATACGTACAGATATACAGAAATGAGCAGAAATGATTTTTCACATAAAAGTGTTCTGCTAATAATAATAATTATTGTTCCCACTCAACTAACTTTTAATATTAGAAACATGTAAGAATTGGTATTATCGATTATAGGAAAGAATTAATTGGCAGACGGTGCATCGGTAACCCATAATACATTACAATTCGTCTTCTATTTCTATGCCAAAAGGTGTGGCCATTTTTGCCCTTGTTCACTGAAAATCCCGGAGCGATGTACTATGGGTAATCAAATGAAAGGTTTACAATCAAAGCATTTCTTATTTAAGGTTGCGTTTAGATTGCATTGGCATTCACGTTTTCATTGATATATTTGAAATTACACGTTATCTCATTTTTCATTGAACACTGTTTACAATAACAGTTATCACGAAATTGTTGACATTTATTGAATAATAATAGTCTCTTACTGCTCCTATTATACGTACTCAAAGTTACGCGTAGTATTTCAAATGGCGTAGATGTCAAATCAGAGTTTCGAAACCGTGACAGAATGTGCGTTTCTCTCGTTAATATAAACACATTTCACATTCTATACATTTTAGGACTGCATTAATTTCACGTGCTACTAATACGGTATATTTGTCAAATTTTCCATATTGTGATTTATGCGTTTCCTACACCTGTCTGTTACCTACATGTTATTCTCCTTAAACACGGCCTCCGTACGATGAACTATGGAATGCTGTTTAAATTATTATTATTTTTTTAGAAGTTCCTGTCTAAATCGCGATCCAGTAATGTTAGCTTAGTTAACACTACGACCACATACCTCTTTCACGACGACACTGCAAAGATTCTTTATGCTGTATTAGCAGACTTTCATGTAATCTGAAAGTTCGAGACTCCGCAAGATAGTATGGAAAGAGCAAACTCAATTATGTAACGTTTAGAAATAATTTCCAGGAGACACGTATTTATAGCTCACGATGATGATTTCAGAACAAGGATGATGCTTGTGCGCGCTGGTATCTTTAAAATTTTTTAATAATCATTACTGTACTGTAACGAATGTCATAACAGTCTATGCTCTAATTGGTATCTTTTGATTAGATGAATTTTAAAAGTCCTTTATTTTCCACACTTTTTCACAGTTTGCACTGTATGATAACAGACAGCAGGTTTGTGCCAAGAATTACGCTACTACTTCATAGTTTATCCTGAGGTAGATACTTATATACCGGCAGCTCGAAACTCACTATTAGACCTCGTGAGTGAATTGCCTGGCAGTTGCTTCGAGACTCGCGCCCCACTGACGATACTCGATTGTGAGTGAACGAGCAGGAGCGTGAGAGAGTGAATTAGTCTTTGGTTGGCTATACGGCTAAGCTTGAATCTATTCACACGTTTTTATTCTGCGCGTGTTTCTTTTCTTGATGGATAATCAAGTGGAGGAATCGGCTCCATTGGGATGATCGAACTATCCTGATTTAATCTTGCCAGGATCGTGGGGAAAACTCCTGACAAGTTTTATGAGTAAGGTTACCATGTGATTGGTGATTCACTGGATGGTGCTGTGATGCAATTTCACTTAGGATCAAGGACCGTGTCTGCAGTCTGGACTGTTAATATTTTGAGACTTTTGCAGGCATAGTACCTGTAAGTAGGACCTCTGGTTTTATTGGTTGCATTTTTAAACAAGGTCCCTTTGTTATCTGGATGACTCACTAGTCATTTCTAAAGGGTCCTGCTGGAAGTTATGCTTCTTTCTTAAAAAAAGATTAAAATCATAGTTACTAACGGATAATTTTCTATACGTATTGTTGTCAGAAATTAATGAAGTGTTACATAATAGTCAAAATGATTATAAATCGAAATCGAAACAAATTTTGAATGGCATTGTTGAAATTGAAACTAACGTATTCCATTAATTGATCTGTCCGACCGCTTTATTACATTTACCAGGTTCATCTAGGACTCTTCGAAGTTCAATAAATTTCTCATGGAGAAGAGAATAGTAATGTCTCGTAGAATACGATTTAAGTAGTTGCGCACGCTCAGGTAAATTTCTATATGAGAAATGAATGGTATGCACGTGACATGATAAAAAATGTCTGCGTCATTCTCTTTCGATTAGGAAGCGTCATCTTCCATTCTTGGAATTATTACCATAACATAACCTTTTTGTAACGGCATGATATATCGTATACTTCGAGCAAGGGGAATCATTAATCGATAGCCAATACTTGTTGATTAGTGCAAGGCAGGAAAAGATGACGTCATTCTCATAAAAATCTCTTCAACGACATTATCTATCTAGTCTTGAATGAGAATGGTATCCGCCAAGGAAACAGGATTTCATTGCTCGAATTGACGCAGGTTCAGATCCTTCATATTCAAGCAACATTATAATGGACCCCGTGTATGTTTCATGACTGTACAAACAGACCGGTAAAATGAGAAATGGAGTGGCCTGGTTAAAAATAGATTGACCCTGCCACAGATAAAACCCTGCAGAACGCGAAACCCTTCAAGACAGGTAATTCGATATGTGAGTAAGGTGAATAGGGGGATGCAAGACACTGCAGTGTTTGATTATTTTTAGATCCAAAATAAATGAAGAACCACTTAAACCAAACTACCAAGTTTGATGAACATATTTACGTGGTATAAAGGTGCTGTTATGAACTAGGGAATTGGTTCTAGAGTATTTTTGACAGCTACTGTACAGTATAAGGAAAAAATGTGCACTTACGACTGCAGTAATCTAAATGCAAAATCATAGTTCAGAAATATATTTTTTCGATTTTGTACCAGATGCACGGTACAAAGAACTTTATTGTACTCTAGCGCATAGTTACATTTCTTCACATATATTATATCTTGTATGACTCATGATTATAAAAATTTAGTTTAAATACATTGTGATAGTACTATCGTTACTAACGTATCAGTCAATGATATTGTTTCCAAGACTTAGGCTATAGAAAATTCGTTTTCTTTGCATTAGTACTGATTGTTTTTAAAGCAAAAATTAGTAAGAATCTAGTCATCATGTTCCTCATATACGAAACTGAATGACGATATTGAAAAAAATATATATTATATGTATCTAACATGGAAATTTGGAATTTCGCATCTTAATAGTTCCCATGTTTGCATGGAAATGTAATTGGAATGCTCATAAATACACGATACGCAGCGCCTGAGTAGAATCATTCATTGAACTAAGAATCACTTTTTTTATCAAATATAACTGTAGTATGGATAATTAACAAAATTTTATATTATTAACTGGTGAATGCAATTTTTTTATCAAATTTTAAACACATGTATTATAATTATCTTAAATTTTGTTCAACAAATATAGCAATAATAATAATAATATAGCAGCATTAGCAATTAAATAATAATAAAGCCATCTTTTACAAGTACACGATGTATGGATGCTATAAATTTCATATTTTTATCCGAATGTTGGACTTTCGGATCACGCTATATATTAGTAGATATAATTTAATACGAAATTCGAAGTGCCACTAGCATTAATTAATGTGAAATATTTAGAGGCAGTATTGACTGTAGGTTATCTAAACTAAAAATCAAAGTATCTTATTAAATAATAGTTAACATACATCATGATTATCACATATATATTGTTCGTGGCTTGCCAATTGGTACAATGTATATATAGGGTGATTCTTATAAAGCGATCAGTTTACGTTATGGAGCACACGAAGACAGCAGTAAGAAATTGGTAATATCCATTGCATTTAACGATACACGGAGGATGTCATTGAATTTCCAGAATCATTAAATAATTTTAAGATTTTACAAAATCAAATTGATTATCTTATAAGAATAATCCTGTATATCGTAATAAGCGTAAAGCCATGAACACAATTATTTACTCCAAAGGCACGGTAAATTTATAACTACACTAAAGGTTATCGCTCAGCAATGTTTATAAAAAATTAGCCCACGCGATGTAAAAATTTAGGAGAATATTATAATTTTACTATGCCTTTAAGTACACTAGAGTTCATACGCGCACCTTTTAGACTCCTCAGATTGCGGGATATATTAGCTTTACTTTGGTTGCAAAACTTCTAATTACTTATAGTACATTAATTTGCCGAAAAAATTGTTCGACAAAGGTACAAAGACATATCTAAATATTTATCTTTCTTGAAAATATATCTAATGTGAGTAAACTTTCAGCGTTGATACCATTGACAATCTAGTATTACAGAATGAAAAGTTAACCGTTAATGAAGCTATTGTCTTTTCAAATTCTGTTGTTGATTATAGATTTTTAATTTTAATACATATATATATATATATGTACCGTATCAATAATTATTAGCAAACTAAAATACCTTTTGAAGCTTCAAAGGTGATACATTTGTTTGTATAATTATTACCTGTTATATACGCAAATCGCTATGTCACTTTTTTAATAAATCGTCTATAACTTCAGCACGTATTAAATAATTATCAGTGAAAGTCGCATTACTTATCAGAATGGATACTGTATATAAAAAAAATCATTATTTTCTTAAGTCAACCACTTCAATCGATGCGGACCCATCCACTTTACAATGTTTGGCATTCTAGAATACGAAATAAATGTGTCTCCGATTAAAAGGATCTCTAACAGCAACTCTAACTTGTTTTTTAATGTATGTAAATACAATGAAAAAATCCTACCGTATATAAAGCTGGCTCTGTTGGATGCGGATGAAATCCTGTTTCTCTGCAGTTAGCAATAAAGTTTAATCCATATTCTGGTGTTAATGTAAAAAAGCCAGTTCTGCGAAAAGAAATGTGTTTATATAAAAACTTTATTCTTGTATAAGTTGAGATAAATTGAATAAGTTGTCAGGTAATGTAAATAAATAGGACATACTCTCTGTATTTAGGAGCACAGACAATTGCTATTGCTTCTGCCATCATAAGCTGATAGGAGCAATGTGTATGAAGATCTACGCTGGATAGAAATGCTGTCTGTGTGGGATGAGTCTAAAAGAAATACAATTATTATTTGCTCTAAAATACATATCTTGGATTATAATTTTGTTCATATCAACGCACATGAACCCATCCCAATGTTATTAGACTATGTTGATCTTGGTAATCAAAAATATCTTCCTCATTGTGTGTAGCACAAGAGTCTGGAGATCCAGTTTGCTGGGGAATGAGCAAATGAGTTACTAACAATTGGTTTTGCTCCAATCTTCCAGCTAATATACCACAGGTCTCCTTATTTTTAATGGTATTACTGAAGGCCAATTTTAAGAATTCCTGCATTAGCATGTTTGGTAAAATTACATCACGCAATGCCAGTTTATCACTGTGAAAGAAGGATGGTTTAGTTGAACGATCCACAATTGGAGTATCCCTGCAGAAGAAATACATTTATTTAGAATGAAAAATTCAAAGTTATGCAGTTTTTTCAACAACGAACTAGATTAATTATTTAAAATTATGCTTACTTGTCTCTGGAAGTTTTAGCTGTATTATCTATTTGAGAAGGTATTTGTGGCGCGGGTATTGCGATTTGTGGTTTCAATTTGTCGTCCGTTGCATTTGGTATTACAGGGATGCTCAGTGTACCCTTTCCATCCTTACCTATTGCCCAAGCTGCAAGTTTATTTTTTCTACTCTCCTCCTCCTTTAACCTTGGAAATATATTTTTATTGCTAATCAAACTCATTGGATGATTCATACAATAGTTTAAAGAAGATATAGAGAAAAACATTTTAAAAGTAAAAAAAGTAAATCATAACAATCTTACCTGCGTTCTTCTTCAAGCTTTTCTCTTTCTTCTGCAAGTTTCTGTTTTTCTTTACAATGCTCTAAGTATAAAGTCGCCTCTGCTTTGTATTGTTCCAATAAAAGTTTTTTTAAAGATTCTGCCTTTGGCATGACATCCCTTAATGCCTGCTGAATCACAGCTCTGTCTTTTAAAGGTACTGTATTAAAATGTGGATGCGTTCTAATTTTCTCCAAAAATATTCTGTAAAATCATTAGCACATGAAACATAAACACAATACAAAACCTCTTCAATGTTAAAACATCTTACGTGAGAAATTTCATGTACAAGGTAAAAGCATTCTCAAAGCTTCCTTCCTTCATATAAACATTTGCCATTCTTAGCATTTCTACACCAGATCGGTAGTACCTGAAATTATAGAAAATATGTATTAACATAAAATTAAACTTAATGATACCAGCATACAGATTTGAACAGTACCTTCGTGGTGGAATATTAACATCTATATCGATGGCGGTACCATAATCCGAAAGTGCTTTTAGGCGTTGTTCAGGATCAGGAATTCCCATGTTTTTTGAAATTTTTAAAGCATTTGATTCACTTCCTTTTTCTTGATCCATATTTTCACTTTTTGTTACACTCACTAGCTGCTTGTGAATTCCAGTATTCTTATGCAATGTAACCTACTGAAGTTATATGAACGGACGATCATTTTACAAGGAAATATATCGCACACACATTCTCCTAGAATAAAACTGTTAAACTACACCGATTAATGTATACACAAACGTTAGTCATACAACAGCTGTGCGTTCCTTGCAGTGTTGCCACAATATGTCATGAAATGTTAACAACTTGTGTTTGTCAAATTGACACTAATTGTTTAAGTCAGGAGTGTAAAAGCTTGAAAGCACTTATACATACTCGTCATTAAGCAAATCTGTAGAACAACTAGTGCATGTAAATATTGAACGCACTATTTTTATGTACTTACGTGCGCTATAATTTTGGCATAGCGCCCTCTACTCACTTGCTTCGAGTGCATATTATACTTTTCACCCTACTACAGATTTGTGATGTCAACAAAAAAACCCAAAGGATAATTTGTATAGTGCATTGCAGTGAATTAAATGAATGGCCCGAATGAGCAATAACAAGAAAAATGATGATCAACCGATTGACATGCCATCAACTTCTAAACAAGCTAAAATTGATTCTTCTTTCAAAGGTACATATGAAAATATGTTGTTATCAGATTTAGACTCAGAGTAATTGTGACACATTATTTTTAGATGCTTTTAGCAACTTAAAGAAATCCAAATTCTTCAATGAAGATTTACCTGAACCTTCCAAATTAGGAACATCCAAGACAAAAAGTACTGCAAATCTAAATGCTATCATTGTTAATCCACGACAAGTAAGATTAGTAATATTATAATTGTTATATTTAATATTGAGTACTACGCTTAGTAATTATTCTTCATTTTTTTCTAGAAAGGTAACCCACTACTTAAATCAATAACTGTTGTTCCTTGGGAATATGGAGATATAACACCGGACTATGTGATGGGAAAAGGAACTTGTGCACTTTTTCTATCCATTCGTTATCATCAACTAAATCCAGATTATATACATAATCGCTTGAAATTATTGGGCAATGCATATGATCTTCGAGTACTTTTAGTTCAAGTATGCGTTATATTTGTTATATGTCACCAATTCTTACATTAAGCATAGTGCAATAAGTAATAGTAAATGGAATTATAGGTGGATGTTGCTGAACCACACCATTCCTTAAAACACCTTACAAGAATTTGTATTCTGGCAGACTTGACGTTAATGTTAGCTTGGAATGCAGAAGAAGCTGGAAAAGTGATTGAAACATATAAGTGTTATGAAAATAAGCCTCCAGACATGATAATGGAACGCAATAACTTAGATCCATGCGAAAAAGTAAGATTCTTCATCTCTGTAAACAGTCATCATTTGTTGCATATAAAATTTAATAATTTTAAATAATAATTAAACTTGTTTGATTTATCTTAGTAATTGAGTCACTTTAAGTTACTTATGAATAAAACTTTTCTTATTTATAGCTCGTAAATGCATTGACTTCAGTAAGGTCTGTGAATAAAACTGATGCCACAAATCTTCTATCAAATTTTGGGACACTGAGTGATATTATTAAGGCCACGTCACACAGATTGGAATTGTGTCCTGGAATTGGCACCCAAAAAGCATTACGCTTACACAAAATATTACATGAACCATTTCTCAGAGATCCCAAATCTAAGTTAACTTAAAAATATAGTATAAAATTGAATTATATAGTACATATATCATTTTGGAATAAAAATTTGTAATAATGTCCAAACAGTGAAATAAAGCATTATTTTGTATATACAAGTTTGCTATAATATCTCAATTGAATCTATAATATAAGGACTATTTCGGAAGGTAAGCGCCTTGTATGTATAGTTTGACTGTAAGCGAAAAACATTCTTGGAACATTTCTTCTCCTTTACTCTTTTATAGATTTATATCTTCAAAATCGGATTTCAAATGGACTTCCCACCACGTGGTCAACAACTAGTTCAATTGCTTCCTTGTTCCCCTACTATGTCCGTATAGAGTGGAGTGGAGACTCAACCTTTATTACTATCAGATGGTGCTCGTGTATTTTTGTGGGAAAACAACCTTTCCAATAAAAATTAGAAATGGCGGACGAGGATGTAAATGGTGATTCGGATGAGGTTCAACAAGAAAAGTCGCAGAAAAAAGCAGCAAAATACGATAGCGGTGCAGCAGATTTGGAACGAGTAACAGACTATGCTGAGGAAAAGGAAATTTCGTCATCTGATGGTTTTTCTTGCGTAAGTTCCATGGAATTTACATGCTTTTTATTATTTGATTTTATTTAAAATCCTATAACGTAAATGCAAATTTGTCACAATATAAATGCTATGTAATCTATATGCATAATTATGTAAAATATTTTGTTGAGATATTTGTTTATTATCATCGGCAATTTTAATATGAAGTCAAGTAACATAACCTCTTTGCTGTAAACATGTATTTTCAATCATTCTCAAGTACGTCACTATTACGTTTATACTATTCTTTCATACTTATATGTTTAAATATTTTAATAGGCTTTGAGTATAATTGGTGACCGCCGCAATAAGGAAGCTGCAGAAAAGAAGGCAAAGGAAAAAGAACTGCTCAAGGTCTCTATTAAAAAGGAAGATGTTGACCTCATAGTAAGAATATTTTTGAACAATATATAATAATTGCTAGTAATACATTTTAAAAGTATAACGATTTTTCATATACGAATAGCATCATGACATATGAATCAAAAATTGTTTCAGATGAAGGAAATGGAAATCAGTAGAAACTTGGCGGAGCATACTCTCAGGGAACACAGTGGGGATGTTGTAGAAGCTCTTATCACGTTAACCAACTAATTTTTCTTTGTTAATGAATTCCATGTCACAATTCCAAAAACCATTGTAAATTTTACAAGTCATTTGAGTCACGTCAGGAGTTTGGATTATGGATATTTATTGATATAAATTATAAAATAAACTACACAAAAACACCAGTCATTTATAATTTCCTCCGCATCTGTTCTCACATCAAGTTTAAATTTCAAAACCTACTAGATACTGATATGAATTTCAGCATATTTTATGTTATTAATTTTTAATTATTAATATTTAATTACACTAGTTGTATAGTTAATATTTGAGTCAGGATCATGTATCTTACCAAAGCAGAGAATATTGAGTTATTTCGTAATCTGGTTATAATCCTGAAATCATTCTATTTCATAGATCAGTTAGTTCTTTTTATAAAGTTTTCGTGTAATACTTTATTGTATATTTACCATCATGTTTAATATTAATATCTGTATTTTATACATGAAGTAATATACATTAATAACAATGAAATAATTTAAAAAAAAATTTATTCCATCAACATGAGACTGCAGGTTTACACAGGAAGAAAGTTAAGATTGCTGTATGATTGATGAGAGACAAAAAAGTAATCTGGCTGTTCAGTTATCAGTGATTGTTTTAGTATCAAGCGAACATCATCAAAGTGGAGGTCTCTATCGCTGTTAGGTAAGCATCTGTCAACTTTGCAGAGGCGTGACAGGAGGATAAATTGGATATCAGTTCTCATGCAAAAGTTCGTTTGCACGTACTCGCACGCCCGATCATGCGTTTCTATCTACATTTTTTCATATGTTTCTACCTTACACAATCAACAATCGAAAATGGTGCGTGTATTTATATTGAAGTGAAATACTTTCATGCGCATGAAGTTGTGTTACATATTTCATGATATTCCAAACGTGAAGGGGTTTTTTGTGGATAAGTACTTGTTAAACTTAAACTTTAATAAACTCCGCGATTCATAAAATGTGCAGAATTTGGAATTTGTATATAATTTTCTAATATTCGATTTTTTTCTTTCTCTAAAACCGAGCCAGATGATGACAGTATAGCTGATAATGTATGTACAGTGTTTCCAGCACTCCTGCCGTGTAAATTGCCATGATTCTAATATGAGATCGAACTTATTCGCACACCTTTCGATAATATTTTCTTGTGAAAAACTTCGGTGGCTCTATTTCTTTAGGCGCTATACTTGATCTTTGAAATCCGCTGAGTCATGGCATCTTTCATGTTACAAAACTGAAGATCATTAACATGAAAAATCTGGAATTGAAACGCAGTCGGGAGCTTTTCCCATATGTCTCTGTACTAATATTTCATTTTAAAATAAACAATTAATCATTACAAGATCCATCACCGGGCCTGAGATTCTTTAACACTAAACGTAACATCGACCGATCATTTGACCGTTTTAAAGCCAAAAATACGTTTATAAAAAATTGTCGGTATGCTTAGTGTTAACACGTTGCTACGTGATAAAATTGTAGTAATTAAAAAATCATTACTTTCTGAGGACTATCGGTTTACGTTCGTGATATCTTAACTCGAGTACGCATTGGTGGCTATGGCCGTTGGTGGCTATGCCAATTTTTTAAAATAAAATGTAACGCGACAACTGCCACTTTGTACGCGCCAATATTAAGAATTTACCAAATTCTTAAAACACGAATAACATAAATTCAGCAATAACCCAATCTCATACGCTACTATTCATCTTGCTTATACATACATTGGAAATTGTGTTTCTGCGTAATCGGAACGCTAAAATTTAGCGGTTTCAATTTACAATGAATCACGTCGACAGTAGAATTTGGTGCATGATATTTCTACAGATCAGGATCTTGTTTTTCGACACTGGAATTGCGACGAAGTATATTTTGCATGTGTGCTAAAGTATTTATCAGTTATTCATAAGTGCTTATTCGAAGCGTACGATTTATCAATTGTTATCTTTTGACATTTATATTTCTATCGTTGCCGAGAGTCTTGCTTAAGACAGTAATTTAACTCATATCGTAGCTAATACATTGGCTCGCAAATACATAGATAAATTCAATTGTCATATCAAAGAATTATAAATAATTCACATAACAAACTACTCGTGACATATAGAAATTTCATACCTTTTCTTCTCTCATAAAACTTTCATCTTGCTTTCCACAAATTACAGATTTGAACTCGATGGCATATACTGTAAGTGCATTCGCAAACGAATATGGAATTAGCAGCAGCGCAAATTGCACAAGTATTTTTATCGGGCCGTCTTGTAGCTGCATCAACTGTTCAGGTATCTGTTTCAATTAAAACCTAATTGGCTGCTAATTTTATTTCATAATGTCTTTTACGTTTATACCATATTTCTTATTAAATTTGATTGATTCCGCACTATTCCCAATTGTTAATCAATATCCGATAGTTCCTGAAATTTTATTTTAATCCGCGAATCAACCACATGTAAGAAACACAGTAAACGCGTAAAGTATAATCGATCTATAATAAAAAAAATTAATATTAGCGGTCAATAAAATTTAACGAATACTTACAATATTATTTGATTTTTGACACTAAAGTTCAGTGTCTATTTCACAGTAAAAAAAAAGATTCTCAGTTAACTATATAGTGGTGATTATTCTCTGCAGCCAATAAATGCACCGTGTGCTGCAATTCACCCCGATTTAGATGTTGTGACTGTTACACATGCGACAGCGCAAATTGCGGGTAGGTATAGATGAGACGAGAACGCACATAAATGTTTTAAAATTCTCGAAAGCAGGTTGATACGTATCTGATAAAATTTTCAGGGCCACCGACTGGGAATTGGTAAATGTCACCCAAATCATAATGTCTTCGGTATTATTTCTCGGTATAGTTGTCACGATCGTACTTTTCTTCAGAGTCTGTCAAAGGTAACCATTTTCAAAGAAAAAAAGATGACTACTTGCGCAATCACATTTTGTTAATTCAGTTTAACTCAAATTTTGCTTACACGTATTATTCAGGGACATGCGGACGGAACAATCGAGATCTGATTTGCTGACATCCGAATGTGGCGGTGATAATGTCAGCATAAATTCCATACAGCGTTCCATTTTGGAAAGATTACGAGATAGACCGCCACGGTACAATGAAATTTATGGCGCACCGCCGCTCTACAATTCTGCTAGCAACAGGGTAAGTTTCGAAATATTTCTTTATGCAGGATGACAGAAAATAGAATACATTCTATAATGTATATATGTATATATATATTACCTGGAACATTAAATTTCTGTTTTCTGAGTAATGAAGTAAATATATACGAAGCTGAAAGGGATCTTATTTTATTGCGATGCTTAAGAAAAACGTATTCCATTTCGACTAGAGGAAAATGTATATGATAAAATTTTTTTAAGTTTCAAAATATTTACTTACCTAGATTTTGGGGTTCGGGGGGACATTGCATTTTTCACAGGCGGCTATGACGGAAGCACCACCAGTTTATGAAAGATCTTCAGCAGGAGATTCAGTGACATCAAGTAGAATAGCTGCGCAAGGACAAACGAGTATTGCGCAGACACCACCGGTCGCCCATTATATATGACTATCGAAAGAAGGACGAGTATTTTGCCAGCATTGTACATATTTATTGTATAAACAGTAGTAAAGGACTTTTGAAATAATCAAAAGAAAATGTATTTCTCGACACTTCTCTTCCACGTCGTTTTGTACGGTGTTTCACGGACTGAGAATGAATAACCTACTTTGATATAAGTAACCGGAAGCTACACCGTGCTATGATAAGTATCGTGATATGCTTAGACCCTCCGATACGACCGATTGTTCGTTTAATTGTTGAAAAAGTATTCGTCAAGAGATTATTCATTCCCAGAAAGAGTAATAAGTATACAAGCACGGAGTTTTGCTAGAGGCGGATCCAATTATTCAATTGGAATTGCAATCAGTCTGATATCTGATATAGTTGGCTATCCAGCTGAATTCACTAACGGAAATTGATAGGTCCGCTTGTAACGTGCGTATGTCCAGAGGCTGTAAAGACTATGAAAAAGAACGTTATAAGGGATAGTGGAAATCACATTGACGTTTCAAAAATTATATAATGAAAATGTAATTTATTTGATGTGGTGCAATGACTTAAAATAAATGGAAAAATGAACGTCTGTATGAGCTGGGATTGATGAGCAGCACTGTGCACCAGTAACTACCACTACTGTACCGTTCGTTACAAAAAGCTTCGAGTTTTAAATGCAACATACAATGGAAGTGTACCGGACAGTGGTGCAGTGGTAGCCCTTGACACGAATGTACTGATTTTTATGATGAGGTAACACTTGTCTTACTTGTACTTAGTTTATCAAATTATCCAGTCATACGCTCATATATTCTTGCTGCAGATTGATCGTTATTCAAGAAACTCACGAATTGTACGGATAATATTAGCCTTCAGGAAAGAAAGAGAGAAAACGTTCGGTAGTATACAAATTTTCACAAGAAATCGTCCAACAATCCCAAGGCTAGATGAAATTTATAAAAGAAAACAGCTAATTTTTAAAAAATAACTTAATTTCACTAAACTCGATTCCCCGAATGCATCTTTGTCCCTCCTTCCCGGGAAACTTAGTCTTATACTTTTTGACACGCTCTTGAGAAAAATCGGGTACAAGCCGGAATTTCCGTCGAATAAAAAAAAAATTAAGATTTTGTTTTTCATGAAATAATTAACTGTCCATTGTAATTACCATTTGCCGTGCCAACAGCTAATGTTTTTAATTTTGTATTATCACACTATACCAATCTCTAGGGTTCAGAGAGACAGAGGATGCATGCAATTCGAGTGCATCGAGTTTAGCTTAACGGGTTGAATAAAAGCGGGGCCGAAATTAGGCGAATCGTCTTACCATGCGTAAAAGTATGGTTCGCTTCTTATAAAATATAGTCGACAGCAGATATGTACAGTAAAAAGCTTAAGGGCGAGCGAGAGAAAGAGTTTTAAGAATTTTGAAAGAGAAACGATAAATTGGAGGAGGAGGGGGGGGCGAATACTAGCTTTGGGAGTGCGTGGGCAATGGTCATTGCTAAATGTATTATAACTTCACTGGCTGTGGGGATTGGTAAGGAATAGTGGAGATCTCGATGGAACCAGAGGGTTCGTTTTAAGGGATGAATGTATGGTTAGGTGCGTCGGGGATAAAACAGAGATACAGTTGCAGTAATTATAATGGACTTATCACAGAACATGTATGGCATTAATCTTCGTCATCGTTAATGTAATGGTAGGTATTTAATATTTAAAAGAGTTTCGGTAAAACTAGGTCGGAGGATATGGGAAGCCAGTAATAGTACTAAACGATGATTATTGTTGTTCTCTGGTTGCCCATAATTCAGTTCATTCACCACACGTTTTTTTTGCGATTTAATAATTAGTTACACAAAACGATTAATATTCCATACTATAATTGACTAACGTTTATTTATACAATTCGTTTAATTTTTTTTTTTATCTTCATTATCCTCTAATAACGTATCGTCGTTCTCAAAATGTAACTCGCAACATTTTCAATGTATGTTTCCTGCGTACAAATACGATAGACATTTTTCATAATCAACATAAAACTCGATAAATTATGGACAACCCTAAATTTAATACAATAATAATTCGAATCTATCATTTTACCTACTACGCGATAGTTGGAAAGGGAGGGACAAAAGTAGTAGAGAAATAAAAGGATAGAAGAGAACAAAAGAGAACCTGTGCCGGGGGATCTGCAGACAAAAAATATACAAAAATACAGGGCACAGATTACGTAGCATTAATAGTAATCGTAATCATAGTTATACATATTGAGAGAAAGAGATCATAAAAAACACTAACTAGAATCATTTCTCCGTTGCTGGAAGAATTTGACGTGTACAATTAAAAATCACTATCGGTAATAAACAAAGTGTCTAACCCCCAATGCGCACGTAGCAATTTGTCCCCATCAGGGGAAAATAGGGGAACGGGGGCATTGTTTGATCCGTTGACAAAGGAACAAAATATTAATCGTCTGGCGGACGCCTATCACAACTTCTCTGTTGGTTCGTGGCAACTTAGCGAGCTTCATTAGTCTCTTGGTCCTCCGGTTTGTGCTGCTGGTGTTACTTTCGTCCAGCGATGTTCCAGCCACTCCTGATCCCGGCAATAAAGAACCGCAATGAAAATCAGTTATATAATAGACTGATTTCCACAGGGCACAACGTCCGTGCGAACACTAGAGCTGAGGAGATCGGGAGTGGAGTTCAGCACTAGACACGATGGCGTTGACATAAACAGAAACATTCCGTTGAACACACGCATTTCACAAACATGATCCTCCTGCTCTTGCTGTGCTCAAAAGACACACGTCGACGCATGACGAATTACGAGTTCGATTCCAAAATCCAGAGTCGCGATTTCGGCAATCGTGGGTGGGGTGGTTTCTTAAATCTTCCATTACTTTTTCCTTGTTTTCGTTTTTTTTTCTTCTTCACATTTTTGCTTTGTTTTATAGGTGGGCGAGCGAGGTGGCTTATCTGCTGGTATAGTAACAGTCTTACCACCGACACTCACTGAACACAAGAGTCTGGCGTGGGCGCACCCTCGCGTAACCTACTGGCCGTAACTCTCTCGGAGCTTCCATCGCGATGGCTTCGTCCTAGTAGCTGTGTCTAATGATCGTCGTGATCCTCGTGATCGTCGTGATCGTCGCAATCGTCGTCATCGTCGTGGTCATAGTCATCGTTGCCATTTTGACCAGTTTCAAGTGGACCAGAAGGTGGCGCACCAGGAAACATTTATTTAGCACTAATCGATCACTGTACACAGAGTCAAGAGGGGTGTAAGAGTGGCGGAGGCGATGTGGTGGTCGTGCCCGGTGTTAGGGGCGACTGCTTTCAGCTCTGCTTAACCCGCTTTCGTGGTGGACCAATCGGTGGGATTTGCTGGGTCGCCAGGGCGCGGAAAGCCTCCGCTATCAAGTGTGGATGGGAGTTGACCATCGACTTGAAACCAGCGGTATCCATCACGTCCGTTGCGTGCCTGCAATACATACAAATTCCGATCATCAAGATTATTTACGTAGCAATAAATTTAATTCTAGGCACAGATCTAGGCCTCCCATCTTCGCACATTTATTAGAGTTTAACCGCGCTGTCTTCTATATATTTCGTGAGCTGAGAAACAGACAAACGAAAATACGACTGTCAATATAGCGTTAACGGAATAAATAAGTGGGATTAGAAAAAAAAACAAAACATGAATAGAGAACGCTGAGAACTAATTCCTCTATGCGATGTATTCCTTTCACATGCTAGGAATTTTTTCGTCACTCTCCTACTAACAGAGACCAGACATACTAGTAGCAGAAGATAGGATATTTTACAGAGGAGAATATCATTATCCAAAGGATATTCGAACGGCCGTGAAATGAGGCGGTGGAATGTTATTACAACACTGCACACTCGTAAGAGGAAAAAAAGGTGTTAGTGTAGTTTTAATAGGTTTTATTGCATCGATCCTCGGATTAACTTGGCACAGAGTCACAAATACAATGTCTTCTGGAGGTATAAAGGTAGAGGTATAAGCGTGTTCCCCGCGGATAGACGCTAAATTAGTCTATATCAGTCAGTGATCGAGAAGAGAATTGCTCGCTGGTGCGTAGCAGAGTATCGAGATCAGTTGAGATTTTTCGGATGCCTAGGCAATAAAGACTTTAATAGCGAGTTACGTTCGAGACTCGTAATAAAGGGTTATCACTTACGTATTGATGAAATCTATGGCCTGTGCCTTTAGTTGATCGGCACTGTGGAGATCGGCAAGGATGAGAATGTCTGCCGCATTCTCGATGGCTAAACTCGTGCACAGGGCTTCCTCGCACATCACTTTGAGCCTCTCGAGCGCGTACTTATCAGCCGCTGCTAGAAGGTCGTCCGCCATTTTCTCCAAATTCGCAGCCTTGCCGGTGTATATAAACCGTAACATCTCTCTCAATACTTCATGGTCTACATCGGTTATGTCTACTCTGTTCTGCTTCCGTTCTTCCATTTCGTGTTCGAACATGGCCGAGAAGACAGGACTTCGTGCTGAAAGAAGGAAAACAGGCGTTTCGTTGGAATTGAAATTTGAAGAAAATGTCAGGCAAAGAAGCTGACAAGTGCATCGGAAAAAAATAAATAAAATTGGCATTACCGGCAAGGATAGCTTTATGCGCCTGGAATTCCCTGCCACAAACCGTAAGCGTGACGTCGCTGAATTTTTGGTTTTCAAAAAGTAGCCCAAGATCATCGGGCAACCGGCATTCCGGAACTTTGAATTGTATCGTGTTACTCTGCCCAGAGATGTTAACACTGTCTGCCACCACACTCACCTAAATTGGATAGATGTTCGTTTTAGCGATCTTGGGATACACACATTACGGGGTAGTAATTAAATAAATGTGACAATAAACATACAAAGGTATATACCTCACAGAATATCGTGAGTTTATCGTCTGGTAATAGTCCATTGGCTTCGTCCAGGAGGAAATCTCTTCTGATGAACTTTTTAAAACCCCAATCTTTCCCTTGGACAAACCTATACGCTCGTTGGCTTTCTACAAAGAGAATAGAACCATATCCCAAATGTTAGTAAGCCGCATACTTCGTATCTATTTGATTAGCCACAAAACTTTATCCATAATTAGACACTTACCCATAGCTTTGGTTTCTTCCCTTTTGGCGTTAAGAATAGAAAATTTGAACTTTGCTCTGACTTCAGATTTGTTGCACGAAACGAGAAGGAGGTACAGGGACAAGTAGTCTTTACTTTCCTCGTCCAGACCCTTAGGATTTACTCTTAGGCACCTGAAACAAAACATTTTCACATCAACATGCATCTCTTACGGAAAGTCAAGGTACAATCTTCAATAATGTGACAAATCTCGAAAATTCCAAAAAAAAGATAGGCATTCTAGGATCGAAGAATTTTAGTGAAAATAACATTTTCAAACTATACGAAGAACGATCTATTTGTTCGGTGCTCGTTTCAATGAAAGTTCGTAATGTAAATGACCCACACACATTATCATTTCATACGCAAAACCTAAAAACTGATGCTATCGAGATATTCATATTTAACCATAATTCTACGACACCAGTTCCGGTACACTGATCTTTTGGAAGCGTCGAACGTCATAAAAATGGCGTATAATCGTAAAAACGATTTAAAAAATTTATAGCTTACCATTTAAGTTTATCGTTGGCACCTGCCGAGAATGTCGACGATTTGAGAACCTCACCCATTTCTTCGCGACAAAAGCTGAAGTTGTTTATCGTCCACATGTAGCTGAACTTCACCACCTTCACCTGTGCACACAAGACCTTCAAATGCGACACCACGTCAGAGTTTGTCTCGTGGAGACTACCTTATTCTAATTAAATAATCTAGTTACACTAAAGTCGAGCCAAACGTCCACGAGGACAGTGTGTATTCAGACCCAAAGGGACCGAATTAAACGAAAATTGTTGAGCTGCTCCACCAGCTTTTCAATCTTCGAAAATGTGTCCCCCTCGATGAGATAAATTTGTATCTAACCTTGAAAAAAAGACTGCGCAATAGAGCGTCATCGTGCCACGCGTGTACATGCTGGCGAGTCAGGGTCAAAGAGCAAATAGTCTTTATGCGTACTCTTTTTAAGCAGTGTCTACAACGAAGGGAAAAGAGAGGTAGAGGGAGACAGCGCCAGAGAAATAGAGGGAAGAATGACAGGGAAAGAGACTTAACGGTACAGCCGACGAAATCGCATTATCGACAGAAGACTCCAAGCGTTTCGTCTTACTCTGGAGTAATAGAAAAAACAAGGCATACCAAGAAGACACGTAACGGTTCGCCGATCGGGTCGATAAAAATATTTCGTACGGAGATGGACGGTATTTCAAGACAGTCAATTTTAACAGTGAGTTATAATACTTAAAAAAAAGTCATCGCCCTCGTAGAGTCACGCGTTAACTTCGTGACGCTGACCGGACGATAAGATTCCGAGTTATTTAAGCGGAAGGTCACAGGTAGATATTTTCAGAAGCAAAATCAGCTGCAGAGAGAAATTACTCAAGCCCACAAGCTCTACAGCCATGGAAGGTCCAAGGCCAATGTTTCCAGTGGCTAAAAAAAATAAAGCCCCTCTCTCCGGCCCCAAGAACGACGAAGGAAGCCTGGAGGCTGATGATCCTCCAACCGATAACATGATCCAGGTAAGTTTTGAGAGATGAGCCTAGCCTCCAGAAGGACGAGGGTCGTAGGAGGGAGTACGAAGAAGGAGAGGCCGGCAAAGGTGGCGAAGTAGGAGTAAAGATAGTAAGGTGGAGAGGAAAGGAGAACACGAGGTCGAGCCCCCCTGGGAGTCAACGCTCCCTGACGTCACTAGCTTGCCCGACCTTGGCGAACGGAACGAAGCCCAGCGCCAAATCTATTTATCTATTTTGTTTGGTGAACCGAACTAGACGGAAGGCAATCGCGGCGATGAAGACGATGGAAGTTACTGTTACCATCGCCAATGGAGACGCGTCTTGAACGACGAATACGCACGACCGGAGTCTTATCACTGACGATATTACTAATCGAACGTAACGACGCGTGGGTTGCGTAACGTCAAGGCAATCGAGTCAATGCCCTATCCCGTCTCAGGGTCCCCAAGAATTGAATTAACCTCGTGGGTTTTCGTGGCGTCATCGATGACTCCAAACTTTACTACATCACAATCGTCTCTGCCTGTACCAAAGTCATCCTCGGTATCCCTAAGACAGTCTATTAAATGCTAGGTGCTAACCTCGAAACTCTACGAGGGCCATTTGCTATTGAATACTGGGAGGACTCGGAGAGTTCCTGTCAACTTTGTACGGTCTTTCAAAACGCAAGGTCTGCTCGTCCCCGTGCTTAAAGAGAAGTACCTTTGGTATGCGAAGGGCTTCGCCAGGGACTCCGAGAGTCGAGTGAAAGTCCATGCATTGATTGTATCGGGAAGCAACTTCTCCATCGGGGTACCAACCATGATGGTTTTATGGAACCGAGCAACGATTACTACTGGTGGATGCTAATTGGAGGTTTAGTCGAATGATCATCTTGGTAGGATCGTTGGCACAGGGCCTATCGTCAATGGGGACAATCGTTCCCAAACAGAATAGATATGCATAATACTTTCTATACTAATCACCATAAAGTAATTATGTCCGGAAATCGCGTGTCATGAATTACTATATAAAAACTCATATATATATATATATATACACCCATATGCACACGCATATTATCTTGGTTAGATCGTTAAATCGTCGAACCGACTCGATCGAGTACTCCTACTTTTTCCTTCTATTCCAAAGTATGCATATATCGTCTCTGGGATATTGAGTCTCGTGCACTTTCTCCTATATAACACTGTGACGAGAGCACAACGTCTCAGGCACTAATTAGTGCCACTCTATTTTCGAATTAACCGATCCAACGAGTGCAAGAGGCGACTGTCTCACGCGTGTTCCATAAATACCAAGGGAGATTACGTGTACGAGAAGATCAGGGAAAATAGATTGCGAATGTTACGGACCACGTGAATCTGGATCTTCCATGTAATTACGATTTCGAAAGCATCTGCGCGTACTGGCAACAAGGTTCGATCTGAACCTCAAGATATAATCATCGCGTGAAGTATGGCGGCGGACATAATATATAAATACCCATGAGCCTAGATCGGGTTCTAATCGTGAAAGTCAGGTAATCGAATACGATGAATTAGAATAAACTTTCCGTCGTTTCGATTATCGGGTTACGCCTTCGCGCCACGTAACGAAGGGATCTCCGCGTCGAATTAAGATTCACAAATCGGAAAGACCGAGGCTGAACGTTCCGCGTAGGATCGGGTACGGGTCGAGTTCAACGAACGCAGCTGGGGTAATCGCATCGGCCATACTTTTTGCGTTCAAAGAGATTCCGCGTGTACCGTCCGTGTATTCACTGGAAGGAACAGGCTTGCTGCCTTGATATTCCCAGCGAGTCTCCGGGAGCTTTTGCGCGAAAATAAAAGCCGTTACCGACGATCGGCTTTTCGTAGCTTCTGCGAGTATCCATCGAGACACGTTATTTCCCTAGGGACAGACGGCAGAGAGTATGGTATTGGTATTTCTCTAGAGAGGCTAGAAATTGAAATTGCGTCACGCCCTGGCAACTACAGTCAGGGGCTCGAACAGTGACTGGAATAGCTGAAAGGGATCGACAGGTTAGGTGTAACCTCGATGAGCATACTGTACACACAAATGTGATATAATTCTTATAAATTCATTACCAACTGGAGAAACGGAAGGTCACAGCGCGCGGGGGATGATGCTATTCTCATGGCATACACGCACGTCGTAGAGCAGAGGTCGAGGATCGATGAGCCCTCGCGGTTAGAGCACGTTGTCGAGTTGTTAGAGTTCTCTTCGTCGATGTGAAAGAATCCACGTGTATTCGCAGTCGGTACACACAGGCGGTGGTGGAGGGACCTAGAGGTCTACGCTCCGGTCGAGGAGCGGTCGACGCCCGACGAGTCGTTCAACTCGTCGTCACCAACCACGCCAATCGGCCTTGAATCATCCTCTCCTGGTGTGCTCCGTCTATGGACGGGACCGGGTTCAAGCACCAGCCGTTACACTTCCGCCAAGAGAGAAGCACGATGCACGTTTCACGATTGGTATATGACGCGTGCACACGGAGAGTCCGCACCACGTGTCTTGTAAACGGGCGAAGGAACGCAATACGAATGAAGTAAACTGGGTAGTCGAGAGCGAGACTGCGGCTGAGAATACTACGGATATGGAGTTCCTTCCTACTGACTCGTTCACTGGCTCTGCTTCTTCGCGGGCTCGTTCACTGGCTCGGCCACCGCGGGACAATGACACTGCACACGCCAGCGACGCGGTTGTGCACGGGGCTTTAAACTCTATTACGTGGGTACGACGATGCACTTAAGCTCGAATGGCCTCACGAAGCGCATTCTTGAGTCTCAGGAAAGCTCACGCTCTGAAGCCCGGCCGGAGCAACCGGAGCTGTCGTCTCCTTCAGGATCGAACACGGCTCTTGCTCGATTTACAGACACCGCTGTAACCTGGCGCACTGTGACAACTCTTGTGACAATCGTCCACTCCGAGGCAAGATCACACGTCGAACTCGAAGACTATCGCGAGAGTGAACTAGAGCATGGATTGACTTTCGATTCGGTGGAGAGAATCCTCTGCTGCCCGGTAACAGCTATGCCCTCCGATTCTTGTAGTACCGAACCCATGTTTCTGGGAACGAGCAGCAATCGTCCAGGCGCCCGGAAGAATTACGAGAGGGCAACGCACTCGCCACGGTTCACGCGTTCTTCGGAAACGTTCTCTGGGAACGCTGTCACGGGAATGACATTAGAGAAGCCTCCTCCCTGGTCATCCGATTTCTAATGCTTTGTTTTTACGTTGGCAACGGAGTGCCGCCTATTGTTTTCATTGTGTTTATATTACGTGTATATATATATATATCGCATACCGAAGAATCATAGTTTCTCGCCGTAAAACTCGTGAACTGGCTTATTTGAGGTCTTCCTTCGATTAGGGATATATCAGTCAGCGGTCGTAACCTGCTTTCGCGATTGCGAATTGCGACCGAGTGATGCAATTATAGTAACGTAATAGACTACGAGCAAACGTAATTTCCTGGTTCGCTGTTCTCGTTATTATAATCAAACAAAGATCGGTATGCGGCCAGCATTTCGTTACGGCAAGAGAGCGCACTGTGTTAAAGTGAAAGGAAGAGAGAGGAGAGAAAATAGTTACACAGCCATTGCTCCGTGAACCTCGGTGCAACATGGACACCATAGATAATCGGTGGGAAACGTATTTCGACATCGGGAGACACGTATCGGCCCAAGGCTCCTGAACCGAGCATTATTTTCCACGATCCGTCTTCTGAACTCCCACGATTTCCCAAGCGTCGAAGAGTTTTCTCTTCCCTGTTCCTCTCTTTATTATTTCCACGTCCTAGGATACACCTCCCCAAGGATTCATTATAAGCGTATAAATCCGACGAGTCTTCGATGCACCCCAGAAGTCCGTCATCGCGCATCACGGAATTTCCTATTGGAAAATTTTCATCTTCGGTACGTTCCAATAATCAAACTCTAAGGAAATACTGAAATAATTTGCTCCTGGTGAAGCAGCCACCCGACAAATCGATTGGAAAGCATCGGTGTGCGAGAAGGATCAGATAAGGACGTCAGTCGGTGACAAAGGAGAGATAGAATGTACTCCGCGAAGTCCTTCCAGGAGACCAGGGAACAATTTCCCTGAGTTGAACTATCGAGGGGTAGCCTTGCTAAATATTCCATGCAAGTGTATCAGAGACCGAAGAGTAGAATGGCATGGTGAGCGCAAGATATCTAGTTGCAGGTCGTTCACTTCAGAAGGGAGTGAGTAGTAAAAATAGATCCAGAGCACCAGGAGCGTGCTCTCACGCACGGCAAAGCTTAGACGTCATGTACCTTCTTCTGCCCCTCTGCGGAGAGACAACGAGAGACGGAATATTTTTTTTTTCATGCTCTCTAATGCACGTACTCTTTAATTTCTCAAGAACAATTCGTATTATAATTTACCGATTTATTTACGGTCCAGATAATCGAAGACTGTGACTCTCAAGACGCTAGCATGTACACGCATATCCGGTTAGACCAATAAAAATTCATGTATCTCTTCGGGACATAGGCATGGACGATCGGCATCAACTTTTGTTATATGCGTCCTACCCATCCGGGCAGATGTTTAATGTCCGCTCGAGGAGGAGGACGACGACGACGGAAGCCGCCTCACGATCCTAGTCCAGGTTGAACGTAGCTACCGTGACGTGTCGACAGTGCAACCGTCGTCGCGCGTCCTTGCCTCGCGAACAGGTTTCGGTTCAGAATATTACCAGTCGTCTCTTCTGATGAATAAGCAGGATCATATCAGTCGTACGTACCTGTGTGTAACACCAGTTTTCAGCAACGGGAGTGTTTACTTCCGGTGGCGGGGGGCTCGGGACACGGCTCACCGCCATGCTACTGCTGCTATGCAAGTTGGAGCTGACTCGCGACGTCTGAGGCGCACAGTCGCTCACCGCAAGTCTGAAACATCCAAGAAGACACTTCCGTTAAAAGGAGTCACGCGCACTTATGCATAAGATACATAAAATTAAAAAATAAATGAACTGCGAGTTAGTTGGATGAATCTTGTAATGAGGTCATGTGAGAAGAAGCGACCAAAACCAATCAGCAAGTCCATGATTCGCAAGTCATAGCTACTTAGTCCGAGTATGTATAAGCTATTCGCATATTATTAGTAGCGTGAAAAGTCTATCTACAGTCAAGCTCGTCCACCTCGAACATTCTCATTCCCATGCTGAATGGGACTACGAAGATCCACGAGGTGGAACCTTCTTTGTTGGTACAGACAGTTACGCGATGCGAGTACCAAACGGCGGAGGTCATCGACAGTTGATCAACCCATCCTGAACCCACGACCGATCCCAGAAGAGAGCAAGTCGGTGTTCGAAATCTGGGAAGCGAGATGAAACAAGAGGTAAGGAGTCGGGAAAAGAGAAAGGAGGGAGAAGGTGCGAGAGAGATGGGACAGAGGAAAAATAAAAGTAAAAGAAGGGTATGCAGGGCATGCGATGGAAGCTCACGTGCGCCAAGTACGGTACGGAACCACTGACTATCGTCGAGTACATTAGCCCCCCAGGTTCATCGGACCTGCAGTGTTCAGCCAGCCAAAGCGTCCCAGCCCACCATCACCGCCACCCACCACCGCTACTACTACCCATCTCCCATCTGACCGTCCAAGTCCCTTTCCGCTCTAAACCGCCTTCAGAATGCCTATCGCATCGTCATCATCCTCGAGTCTGCCCCCACGACTTGGCCTAACCGCTGTAGAGAGAAAAGGGCCCAAACGAAGCACATCTGTGAAGTCGATTCCACGCGCGTCCCACCGACCATAACGAATGTGAAGAGCTGGTAGATGGACACTACGTTGAGAGTATAAGAGCATTTAGCTGCTTCCGAGAAGGCTTCCGTGTCGCAACCGAGGGGGCGAAAATGGAGCACGGTAATTGGGATAACATTGCTGCAGTAACGTAACGTCATGAACTATGAGGACACCGAATATCCACTTGGTAGGTGTATATCATTGAACGTATTATTCATCGTGATTGCTGCATTATACATTTTTGTGAGAGCAGGGATGTACTTGTCCGTTTCGTTAACGTTGATATGCATTAATCGAAGATACGTGCTAAACTTTTCGGTGACACCGGTACTGAATTTGACGTAGCGTACGCGGAGTACAGATAGAGCAGTTCTCGTGGAGAATTTCGAAGGTGAGAGCAAACGCGGTATTTTCTTGCGTAACGCGAATTCTTCTATTCCCGAGGAAAGTCACGTGGGCACGATATGAAGAAACAAACGCGTTCCGGTAAGTCGCCACGAGAGAGCACATCTCGTTTCCGCGATCACCAGCCGTGGCGAATGTTTCACCGGGTGTATTTTGCAAAAAGCTTAGTAAAAGTCTGTATCTCTATTTTTACAATTTCACTTTTAACTGATCTTTCTCTCTCTTTCTCTATGTGTCTATATGTATAGCTCTCTCTCCGTGTGTTCACTCGCAAACGTTATCCACTAATAATCTGACACGCTTTGAACGGTTTCTCCCCTCTCGCTCAAGCTCTGACGTCTGACTTTCACTTCTACACGCTCTGTACATCTACGTTCAACGTTGTACGTTACAAATTACTCGAACCGAGCTCTAGGCGCTGTGACTTCGTGAGAATCGGCCAGGAAACCTACAAAGTGTTGAATTATTATTAAAGTACGTGATATCTGGTCGTATCCGGAACCGACATCGACACGAAACGAACTCCACCTCTTCGTCACTGATCGAAAATATAACGAAACGACATCGTAAAGCGTCGGAGCTACGTATCTGTGGGCAAACGTTGTAAAAAGTAATAATATTGGGAATCTAGTTCGGTGGCGCCTTAATGGTAAGCCCGATCATCCGGACAGGATAGTCGAGAGCGGAAGACAGAAGGAGACAGTCAGATCGAGAGTGTATAGATGGCAATGAAGGCGTCACTGGGCCGTCCAGGGGAAAGTAGAACGTAGCTGCTGTCGGTGAAAACGATGAAGTTAAGTGAAAACTACCTATACTCCTCTGAAACCTCGTAATTATAGTACCTGCGGTAGGGGGCTTGCCAAATCGGCCCGGGAATCAGTTCTGTCCCAGTTCGGTCCTTCCTATTGGCACAGGCTTGGCGATAATTTTCCGCGAACCAGGTATACTCGCCGTGCTCGAGTTCGAATCGCGACGATCGTCGCTCCAGCCGCTGAGGATGATTCTGCATTTCCGTATCGACTTTCGCGAGTTTGCCAAATCGATCCGGGAATCTGCACTGTCCCAGTTCGGTACCTCCCATTGGCACAGGCCTGGCAATAATTTTACATCAGCCAGATATACATGTACATATCGTCATCCTCCTCGAGCTCGAACTCCAAAGATCGTTCGGATCAGGATTTAATCGTAACCGATTACAATTCCTGATATCGACTCTCCTCCACCGCAACCTCAATAGTTTAAGCTCCGATGCACCTAAGACACGGTCTGGGTATATTAGAAAAAGCGTACGAGGTCGCGCGTGCAAGACCAATCGTGATGATGATTTTGTTCAGGGTAGGAGGAGGCCGCCGCGACGCTGCTTTACCGGCAACGAGTAACGTAGACGCTAAGATGGAAGGAACGGATACGGAGTCGGTTAGTCGTGACTGCAGTAGCAGATGACGTGCGAGCGACCGCAGGTGAAAGAAAATCTCAAATGACAACAGATCGTCAGCTGAGAGCCGTGACTTATGTAATCGGTATTCGCTCCAGGGACTGTCGAGTGTATCGCGCGATTCGAGTCCGTATGCGACCGCTCTTTATGCGACGCGATAACGTTTCCCGGCAGGGCGCCTCGTTGCACTGCAGGTAATACGAATTGCGTTAGAATTATTAAGGTCAGATCCATATCGATGTGGGATACGGCACGGCTTGAGATTAGAAGGAAAAATGACCTACATATACGTCTCCACTTGTGGCGGCCGCATAACGATTTACGCGTTCATAATGCCACAGTGACGTGTTTCCGTGTATCGTTCGATGTTTTATTTTTTAATATTATAAGCATTTATCTCTTTGACCCTATGAGTCAAATTCAGAATCCCTTGGTGCGTATGAGATCTCGTTATCGATATTTCGTGCTCGACCCAACGCGAACTTCAGAGCACGCGGTCGCTTTGGAAAGTCGGTCTGAAAGGACTTGGGTGGCCGAGACGAATGAACGGCTACGAAAAAGGCGATTCCGGGACCTTAAACGAGCATACTTTATTTCTATTGGACGAAGTCGGTGTCGCACGTGCTGTCAGTTGCGAAGCAGGCTGAGGTCAAGTTGCCGAGTGATCTAAATATTATTTATGTGTCTAGGCCAGGATGAATGGAACGAGCTATGCGTGAATCAGCTTTTTTGAAAACATTGGTGAAATATTTGATTCCATAATCGGTCAGGCATGGTGAGGATTGTAAATACATTTGGACTGCACCTATGTCGTTACTTCTTTTACATTGTCAGTGGAAGTTCGGCATCCGTGACTGCCTGAACAATCCGTCGAGCAATAATTACGTGGAGCTTAATCGCGAACAAACAAGTCGTATCGTGGTTTACCGCAGAAAAATGAATGACAAAAACCATTTCATTTCCCTGTTATACTCTGATAGTTATATGCGATAGTCGTAATCTGCTACTGTGCAATTCTTTCACCAGCGGTGAAATATTCGGGGAACGTCGCATAGAGATACATGAAAACCCTCAAGGATATATTGGACCGTGAAATTATTACAAGCTGACTAGTTAAATATTCTACGAAACTCTAATAAGGCACAGTTGGAATTTTACGAAAACAATGCATACTCTGTGTACGCTCGTTTCGGTCTCAGCAACGTTTTTGCAACAAGGACTGCCTCTCATTGACAGCTGTTTATAATACCGGAAGCAAGTCAAACGTCATTTCAAATGAATAGCGATGGAGACGTAAAGTGTAAATTATAAATATTCACGGTAGTAAGTCATTGGGTTAAAAATCACGAGATTTAATGAGCTCCCCGAACGGACCATCCATTCCGCGATGGATAACGCGCGTGAGTCAAGTTTCGCAGGAAAGTTAATAGAGGCAGCGCCGGGAGTCAAGGCTAGAACCTGCGCGAGCGAGTGTGATAAGACAAAGGCTAACTTCTCAAGGGCGCAATAAGACTGCCTTACGGACGAGCGGGCAAAGTCGCCACATGTGCACATAGCCTTAACGTGAGAACGATATAAATACATACATACATACATACGGCTCAAAGAACATAATTTCAAATAAGTAAATCACGATAAAGCTTCGTTGTAGGTTGATAGGTAAAAAGATATTCTCGATAACGCATTTACGATTGCGTAAGTGTACTTCGGTTTTATCTAAGAATACAATCTGGCGGCAGTGATATTTTTCTGGCTGCAAATCATTCATCGGTAACTGGTGTGACCGTTACACGAGGTTAACGATGCACCAACGGGATAATACCGTTCAGCGAGTTACCTGGAGCTCGATCTAGTAATCGCGATCTGTTAGAACAAAGATCCCGAAGAGATTGGATATATAGATAAATCAAATGGTGGGGCGAGTTTCTATGTGAATCCTGAACGACTAAAGTTGGTGTACCAAGAACTTGCAGCTTTGCACAATATTCGTCCGAATATTGATCGAGAGTATATTCTTATGTGTCTAGTTACTTTTTCTAGTCTCTAGTGACTTTCAGGAGAAATGTGGAATGTTCCTTATTGAATTCTGATATTTGCCACTAGCGAAGTTACGCTAATACGGTACTCTGGTATTTCGTACGATTTGATCATCATCATTGGTAATTTGAATAAAATGAGATTGGTAGTTAATAAATCGGTGTATCCATTTAGCATAAATCACAGACCAATTAATCGAATGACGGCACGCTAACGACCAACAGAAAGAACATGACAGTTGATATTAAGCATTCAATTTGTCACGGATCAATATATGACCAATAAACGTGGACAGAGTCGGTTTTGCTTCTCATCGAACCGTAGCAGCAAAATTCTACGGGCGTACGAAGCGCGGACGAAATACAAGTAATATTTACGCAGCATAGATTAGTCACAGAGTGATACAACAATCGAGATTCTTATCCTTCGAGTAATTACAAAAGAGGGACAGAAGTAAGTTTTTCAACGATGGCAAAGTTAGCCAGGATTAAAGAAAATTCTCGCACCAACGAAAAGAATCTTCGGATACTCTCTAAATGTAAATGAGCGACGATCACTGAAAAAAAAACTCAAGTTATATAAGTGGGATAATTCCAACAGTGATGTCGGTGAATATAGACTGTCAATTGGTGTTTTTCGCTGATTCACATTTAGAAAGCACGTCAAAGACGCTTAATATTCCGCAAAGTCCGTCCAAGTAAATTGAATATAATTGAAGAAAAAGAAAGTCAGCGCAAGGTAAATGAGACGTTGATTCGGTTTAAAGATTTACGAGCATAATGCATTCCGCGAGTCTAAAACACATTGTGGATTATTGTGATTGTCCGTCCTTGTAGAAGAAGAAAACTTAACGGTCGTCGAGGGTACGATAGTCCGACGCGCCGTTAATGGAATCCTGTGATCATGAAACATTTATCGTGGAAAAACAATTTCCATGTACGCTAGAATACGAGGCTCCCCTTCATGCGACAAATAGAGAAAATGATAACGAGAACGATACGCCAGTCTTTTTAAAGTCAATTCAGCAGCTCCTCCGCCTATCTCCAATCCTTATACGTCCTTGGTAAAGGCATATAACAGCGCGCAGCACAAAAATATTCAGTGAAGTGTCTCCAAACCACCATAATAGCGCGACGGACGGACCACTCGACGTCTAAATGTCTAACGCACACACGATCCAGTCAAAGTACAGTGCAATACATTAAATAAAGTGCAGTTCGGAAAGGGGACTTGGCAGGCAAGGCAGGCAGGCAGACTGACTAGCTTGGTAGGCTGCTTACTCGCTGGCTGGCTGGCTGGCTGGTTGGCTGTCTGGCAAAAGGACTTTTGTGAGGGAGAGTTAAAAGGGGCTAGGAGGAGGGATGAGAGTATCATACGTGTGCGTGAGCTCCTTACGTAAAATGCACGTCGCGTCCTTTGCGTCAGTATAGCTGCATTTGTATTATGGATATACCCAGAGGGACTAGGGGATGAACCAATGGGAACCCAATGTGAGAATATACCCCTCGTACGGGGTAAAACATTGATGATTACCATAACAGTACGGACCACCTAGTGCTTTCCACCCTTGCTACGATTTTTTCATAAGCAACCGGTACGCGTCCCTTTTCTGTGGGAATTTTGGTCCATTAAGTCTCTACGAGCGACAGCCATTAGGTCGACTAGCGACAGTCATTTGCTCCTGGTGTCGCGTGCTGAGCGCTCCACAGAGCTTCGTATCCCAGGGAAAGGAAGTTGCCGATATATCGTGGCTGCCTAATTGGAAGAACCTTAGCGAATGGACGAGCAAAAAAAAAATAAAAAGATCGTTCCCGGTACGGATTGGGCTAATAAGACGGTCGTAGGGCCACCGCGTACTGGACCTCGCAAATTGGCCATGAGAGCCAAGGTCGTCCGGTATCCCACGTCCCAGGGCACTGCCCCTGCAAGACCAACCCAAGAGACCAGCCCGCAAGAGAGGGAACGAGGGAATTGGCGTTCCTCTCTCCTCCCTTCGAAGAATAACATTGAACCCCGGCAAAAATATATTCCCATGTGGTCAGGACGTAGCTGGTGGAGGACAGAACGGAATTATGCGAGGAAGAAAATGTTCAGGCCATGACGAGCCAAGAGCGCTGAGAGCAACACGGGATTGAGTCTCTCTCTATTTGAACTCGAGACGAGATCGATATTCGTGGGAGAGTTAATCGTCCGGGTAAATATAAGACTCTTCCGCCAGTAATATCAAGTGCTGTATCCTTTGAGGTCTCGCATGTCATCCATTAATCGTAAATCAAGCGAAAGTATAGACTCGATTTTTCATTTTGGATTCCGTGTTACGGAATACGACCGTTGCTACGGATAAAGAGTATAGTAGATATATTCGTGAGAGTTTGGAATACAACAACCTAGGGTGGAGTGAAAGAACAGATTTGAGAACGAAAGAAATATGACATCTGCCTGTATACACATTTTTTCGACGTTTACGATCGGGCTGCTAAAACGACGTCCCATTTGAGGAAAAGAGTGTGTGTGTGTGGGGGGGGGGGGGGGGGACTCCACTGGCACGAACGTGGGTTTTGAATTTCGAGAAATTCCAAAGCCATTAACGTAAAGAGGGGTAGGTAGAGAGGACTGAGGGATAGGAGGAGAAAGGAAGGGAGACCGGACGGACGGCCCTGTACCCTTGAAACGAAGGTTGCCACGCAGTGAGGACACCCGACCTTCCTTCCTTCCTTTGTGCTCGGCTCATTTCATTTGGCTGAGTGCACGGCGGGAGGATGGAAAAGGAGGAGCAGAAAGAGGAGGATCGATTAGCTTCAACGTTCTCGATGATAATTCCGTTCATCGTCCACTAAGTCACGCATCGAGCACTGCGATACGTCTGCTGGCATTGATATATATATAAAAGAGTATATACATAAAGGATAAATTTATACGTATAGAATGGTATACGTGCATCGTGTACATCCCACTTTAGCCATATAAATATTTCCGCTTGACAGCGAGCGAGCGGAATAAAAATGTTCAAAAACCGTCAGAGCCGTACGCGAGCGTATGTGCCAATCGATATCAATTGAGAAAACATAAATAATTTTCAACTCCAAGTAAAACAAGCGAGAGCCTTCAGCCCCACGCGAGAGAAATAATTATTCGCTCGTCACCCTGGATGGCATATCGTTTATTATAATTAAACGCCACTCCATAATCGTATTTTAGCACGGTAGAAGTGAATTCGTCAGGACGAAAATAATTGACGCACTGTGTATACATATATTAATATGACCTACGGAATGACGCGAAAACCACGCAACGCTGTCCGATGATTTCGGTATTATAATTAGGAACTCGTCATCGCTCTATCAATCCATCCTCCTCTTGGACATGCACCCTCCAACGTATTATCGTCACGAGTACAGCGACACACACGTCCGGACAATTAACGCCGCGCCGAGAAGCACACAGGGACGATCCAATTAATTAAAAGTGTTTGCCTGCACGATACCCGCACTGTGACAAAGGCCTCCATTCAGGAGGGAATAATGGCAGACGGAGATCGAGAGGAGAATGAAAGCAGACGTTTCGAACGCCGAGTGCATACTGTACACAATGCGCTCAGAGGTATAGAAATGATATCGATAATCATTGTAGTCATCGATGATGCATTTATCAATCAACCGTACCAGGTACTCGCTTTGCTAAGTCCTCGTATGTCGTACACCTTACAGGATTAAAAAAGTGTTATGGCACTTTTAAGTGGAACAGGTATAATTCCACATGCCTGAAAAGAGTATGTGTGTACGTAATTTTGCAACGTGTGAAAATTTTGCACAAGCTTAACGGTTATGCGATAAATGCAGAAATAGCAACGTATTGACAAAATACCATCGTGAATATACAAAATATAACGCGATACGTGATACCCGTATGACGAAACTGTTTTACCGACGGGAATATATCGTGCAGTTTCCTTTGTGCTAATCGGCAACGATTCCCCGTACGATAAACAAGACTCGCAACGGCGCAAATGGGAGCGAATCAAAACATTACTGCAACGTATGGAAAGAAATACATATATACGCATCGGCTTAATCAGTATTCTCCGAGGGGTTATTATATTGGCGAGTTCCTTTAAGTCTTGTAAATAATTGGCATTACCGTCTCTTTGTATCCAAACAGAAAGTGTCCCCTTCGCTCCAGGGAAATATAGATTTATTTTCGCAGAGACAAGTACTCGAACCGTAAGCACTTTTTTTGTCCGAGAGAAGTCCTTCCTTTGTGCAAAGACCTTTACCAGACATAAACATTTTAATTTTTCGATTCTGCTCTGCCGCGCGTTCATCTTCAAAGATCGAGATGCCAAAGGGAATATCGGAGAGACGTTTCTCGAGTGGCTTCAATGCTCGCGTAACAAACAGCTTTTTCGAGTGTTAGCGGCTGCCGTAGGACTGCAGGATGTTTGCGCGACTTATGTTAGATAGGAGGAAGAGGCAGCGCGTTGGAATCACTTGAGTTTAAATGGAAGAAAAGATAGAGAGCGAAGAGCGATTCCTCTTACAGAAGGAATAAGAAAGACTGAAAATATCTCTTGAAAATTCGATAAATCCAGACCCAGAAGAGTTCTTCGGCTGATCCGAGATTTACGTCGAAAGTTGATCCACGTTATCGAAGGGCTACTGTAGCTATGGCGGGAAATTCAACTAACGATTTCGACGAGTGAGCCACTTTGAATAATAATGCTTTTTTATTTGTGTGCGAAGAGAAATTTAGCGAGACTGTTAGAACGCCTATGGAGAACAGTCGTTTCTATTATTCGTAACGAGCAAAGGTGACTTTTCGTCCGACACCGGAAGTGATGAGATTCGACGTTACATATGACCAGTTTCAAATCCGACAATCCATGTCATACGTATGGACACCTGGCATCGATTAAATGAAATGTCAAACCATTAGAAGATACGAAATATTTCATATATGTATTAAAAGAACGAGACAAAATTCACCCTTGCTCTTAAATACCTACAGGCGACAGCTGGCTACCTACTTCACATATGTCTTAGCTGTGAGAACCGAAGGTCGTGGTTTCCATAGGAGTGAATGTGGCATAGTGCGCAAACGCAGCGTAATCGTTCGGGCGCCGAAGAAAACAGAACCAGAACGAAGAGGAGGAGGATGAGAAAAAAATGCTAAGAATACCGCTACGAAAAATAACGGATTTCGAACGGTCGGATGAAATATCCGAGAATAGGAGTCCCGAGGGGAAAAATAAATAAGTCGACGATTTAATTAGAAATTAATAAATTATTTCGATTAATTCGTCACAGCTCCCGATAAACATTTTAATCTTTCGAGTGTAACGTCCTAACGGCGTACCAGGCCGATAATAACGCGCGATTGAATTTTATCGTGAAATTTTATTACCGTTCGCAATGAACGACAATACGTTTCGTTTATACCGTATCAGTCGTACATTAATTTTGACGTTTTCAATATTTCCCCACGCGATCATTCGATGTCCTTTGAGATATTTGCCTCTTAATCATTATACGACACTCTTGTCACTCTTTGTTCCATACGTGTGCGCGTGTGCTCGTATGATGATTGCTACGAATCAGACTCATGAATTACGCTGAGTTCTACCAAAGTAGCCTGTTTCTCATGGAACCATCCCCAGAGAGTGATTCATCGTATCGGTTGGGTTGTGCGTTTCGGAACTGGCAGAAATTATTGCGGGACTATGGAAATTGAATAATTATTCCATTAAGTGAATAAACAGAAAGAGCCACGCACGATGACGATTCATCGACTGGTTTGTAATCTGAAATTTTTCTGAGGAAGAACCAGAGCGGGTATTTTTATTTTGAAATTTAAGAAAAATTATAAATTTTCAACGAGTCGCAGTGGATGCTGAGTCTTTTTTGTTATCCATCAAAATCTTTCCTCCTTTTCAACGAACACGGTCGATCCTAAGTATAACACAAAGGACCCGTTGCCTTTTATGAGAGGGACGGGGAACAAAGAATCTTCAAAAGTACCGAATTTTTCTGGATTCCTTGGGAAAGCTGCCAGCTGGCTTTGAGGGATAAACGAGGATGGACACTTTTCAAGAAGAATATTTGTACGAGGGAGTATTCGATAGGAATTTTGGGGATAGTCTACGTGTGTACTTTTCTAAAGTTTATTTTACGGTGGGGCCATTAGGTTGGACGGTATACATATACGTGTATATTCTAAAAATGATCTTATACGCTGGTTTTATCAGTGGCTTTGATTCTAGATTGGTATTGTGGGCCGTGTAAACGGGCCGGTGACCGGCCGTAAACTGTTAAACGAAATTAGAAATCTGGAGCGTGTATTCTCGGTGGGATAGTTGTAGAACGGTCGGAACGTTTCAGCCTCGTACGAAGCCACGATTAATTTTCTATGGTTGGAAAGAATGCTTTTGTTATCGCGGACCATTTCTGACAGGTGGACAATGGCCGGTGCTCCGGTGCAGGCGGAGAGTCGATACAACGACCTTTGTAGCTCGGCGACCTTATACGGACTAGAGGCTGAGGCTTTATCGTATACGTTAGAGCGAAACAAAGAAAACAAATTAAAGTCGATCGGATTAAAAATTAGAATCACTGCATATGAGAAAGGATTCAATAGGCATACTGTGACGATAAACGTCAGACAAGGTAATCTACAGTTAAATATAATTATCAAGAACAGTGTATCCATATTGGGAGTGGCCTCCATATAGGGCCGAAAATAATCGTAGGACGATCAGAAATATATCAAGGCACTCCGAAGGACTTTGATGTTTGGGTGTACCTACCGCGCCAGCGCCATCCTGTCATGAGATAATCCAGATATCGTGGTCGGTAAGGTATCCAGATTGGCGAACAACTTGATATTAAACCCCACTGGACACATGCACACGTATTCCGTAATTATGATAATACGAGCGTGTCATCACACAGCACTGTGCTTTCTGGGAATAATCTCGTAGATCTTGTACGTTCGCCGAATAATAACCTCTCTCGCAGTGACCGTTTAATTCGAATTGCTTCGTTGAATCAAGCACTGTCACTCGCGCGTGTTTACCGTCACGTTATGCTGACGGTGTTTAGCGACATACGAGCCCTGAGGGGAGTTTAGATGCAGGAGGTGGGATCGTATACGTATACACGGACGCCAGGGGATGGATTCGACAATGAGGTGGAGGAGTACCAGGTACGAGCTGAAGAGTGTCAGGGTGCACGAACGGAGGGTTAGATAAAGGATGATGAAGAAGAGTCGGGGAGAGCGAGGAAAATAGAGAAAGGAAGAGACGGTGCAGCGTGGGGGCTCGACCTCACTACGGCAGCTTGCCACCGTCAACTGTCGTGTGCGCTAAGCGGCTCGGACGCGACTGTCGCCGAATCCGATCACCGGTCTCAATTCCGTCTCCGACCTCGATGCTAGCTCGACTGAGCCGCAGGACTGAACAGTATTCTCTCCCCACCACTCGGACGCTCGTGCGTTTCCGCAAGCTCGAGCGCTCCCCTCGGCTATCTCCGGAGGACTTCGGGCCACTCGACGAGATTCCCCTACTACGAATTGACTCGACCTCGTGCGGACGAGCGCGACGACTGATGGTCTCCGCTTGCAGGGCCGGTGCGAGCACAGGAAATGGTGGAGCGAGGGCAGCGACGATGATGTCCTGTCCTCATGGTAGAATTCCTGGGGAAAGTATCTGCGGAGAGGTCGTGTGGGTGGATGTAGGGCCGTTAGTTTATCGAGGAGGGGGAATCGACGATACTCCGGAATCACGAATGTTATTTATTCCGGGATCGGGCGAGAGTCGGAGACGGTGGGTCGTGTTGGTTGGTATCGAGGTTGCCACCGAAATACAGTTAGCGAATCGACACGCATTGTAGCCAGAGCTTGGACCTCGATTTTAGCAGCGTGCGGAGGTGGATAAACAGTCGAGGTATTACGGATCCGCTTCGCTTGTTTCTATAATGATTCCGTAATCGTTGAAATTTGAGATAAGGGCGGAAGAAAGGTAAGAGGTCCGAGGTGAAAGGGTCTCCTTGAACTCGTTCCTATTAGGAATGGCCCTGAAAATCTAGTTGTCTGGTTTCGCTTGAAATTAAATTTTACCTTTCACGTTATCGAGGAGTATATGCTTCCTAGGAATTCTCTCGCGCGTTGAACTAACGAATGTGGATTCTGTTTGTTCTTCGCGCCTAATATAAATAACTGATAAAGCGGCGTACACAATACTATGTATCAGACGTAGTCGCGTGCTTTTCTTTGATAACTGTAACGTCGCTGTAGATCGTTGATAATTTATTTTTACAATCCCAATGCTGGGTACTCGTACGTATAGATATTATCTTTCGTACCTCTTTTCGTAGCTATTTCAATTCCCTTGGACACTTTCAAACATCACGTCGCTCCCGCTCGATTTCGATTTCTCGACTTTCCCTTCCGCGGAAAACTTAGTCACTTAATAACCGCATCGTTAAGCAGACTCGATCGCGCTCGCAGCCTTAAAGTCGAATATAGTAGAGAGTCACCTCTGTGAATTCAAAGCCACCGAGGACGCGTGTTTCCACGCGATATTCAGAGAACGTGCCAAACGCCTCTTTTCGTAACACAGTCATTGCTAACGACGTCAATTTTAACATCATAATGCACAACCTTCATTTTCATTATATGTCGACCTTGCGATTTAGCGCACGTTAAAATCGTCATTATCGACAGCACGAGCTCTCGTTCGCCTATTAATAGTAAATTAGCTGCTGGCGCGCTTTTACAAAGATCGTATACGAACAGTAATTCGAGTATGATTAATCACAGGTACCCGAACACTGCCAAGGAATTCGCCGTTAACCCATGTCCGTGTGTCACCGACACAATTCTTATTTCAACAGCAGTTAAGTTCAATGTCAAATACGTCCACTCCACGGCAATAATATCTCTGACAAAGAAATCGCTCCGATCCGCAGTCTCTCACTTCGAATGTTCCCCGACGCTCCGGCACTGACCACTGACCATAAACTGGGCCCAAATCTATCGATTAGCCCGAAATAGGTAGAGCCAAACGCTAAACCGGTACTAAGGTTTCGCAGCCGCTCTGATCCTTCCCAGGTCAGTCATGCGTTGACCGCTTCCCTAATCCCGGCAACATCCGTTAAACAATTTTCGACCAACACACCGTGCGCAGAGGTACTTGATACAGGTCACGTAACTTTCTCAAGTTAGTAGTGGCACGAGCCAGGCGCCTGAACTGAATTAATTCGCACAGTTACGTCAGAACAGTGACCGACCGTCCGCTCGATCGTTCAAACCCACTAAATGCCCTAGGCTGACACGAATGATCTTTGCTACTTATCATCCTTGCTCCAGCTTTGCATTTAATTGGTCGCGAGTAAAATAACAAAGATATATATTTTTTACAAGAAATCTCAAAAGCGTTTCACCCTTAGAATTTTTTGAAAAAGACTTTTACTTATACCTGCTACCTCTGTGTACGTATCGCTATGCACACAAGTCGGATATACCTGTCGCTGCTCGGATATACCTGTCGCTGTTAATATACAGTCTTCCCGGTCATGAAAATTTGAAGAAAAAGCAAACCGGCTGAGGAAATGCTTTCTTCATTATTTTCTAGTGAAAAACTGCATGTCATATATCTCTGTGCTTTTCAAATAAAATAGGCTCTGTGCTTTCACGGTCCAGCTGTGGTTGCGCCCGCCATACAAACTGGGGCGTAGCGCACTGAGAACGGCCCTCACTTTGCTACATCTCTTACTCCTACTTCACCGTCCTCGAGAACTGTATACGATTTCCCACCATCGTCAACGGTTTGTCCCCACTGCGTCCTACTCTTTGTCTATCCTTATCGTTCACGCTGTTTTCTTTCTCTCTCTCTCTCTTTCTTCACTACTCAATGTGTTTCATTACGTTTTATGTATGTATGTATATACATTACGATAGTACTTTACGAGGGCAGTCATTTGGGCCGTGAATACAACTTTCGTATATTCCTCGCTGGGCTTCGTCGAGGTCAAGGGGAGTCGGGGATTTTCGAAAATCACAGGGAATGGGTCTTGGCTTCTGCCAATAATCGCTTTATTTCTGGCATTGGTTACGAACAACTGGGGGAGAGAGAGAGAGAATGTGCTTTGATATTTTTCAGAAGACTATAGCCTGGTGCCGGTTCCAATACTCTTGGAAATATGATACATTCCCAGTACCTGTGGTTTCGAGATTATTTATACGAATTCGATATCCTATTAGCATAACCCGATCGACGTTGGTGAATTCATTTGAAATGAGTTAACGGTTGTGCAAATGAATTATAATTGTCCTTGCCTTGCATTGTGAGTGAATACTGAAAAATGTGATTAACGCGATTCAACAGTCACAAAGATACACGTATGCTCGAATTAAAGTACTAGTTAAAATTTATAGCGTAAAAGAATTTTATCATTGTCCCATTCGCGAAAAGTCTACGAGGTAAAAGTCTTTTGTTCTCCATTGGATTAGAGGTATACAAGATCCCCGTCATCCGAAAATCCCATTAGGCGAGGGTTGCGCAGAACCATTCATTTTGATCAAGAGCCACGTCGCAGAAGGTGTGCGTGCGAGCGTGCGCAGAGTCAAGGCGAAGGAAGCCCAAGGAGCGAAGAAGGAAAAGAAGGAAGAAGAAAAAAAGTAATATCTCCCTGAATATATGCCTTGTCCCAATGCCAATGTTCCTCATAAATAATCGGTAGCAAATCTCCCGCATAAATATAACTTCCGCTTCGCAGAAACTTAAGAAGGTTTCGACAATTTTTTTTCTCGCATTCTGTCGTGTGGCTCAGCGCACACCCCATTGTGTATCCGTCTGGCATGGCTCCCACACTAGTCAACCCTGTACTACCCCCTGGCCCGAGTGCCAGTCAGCCATTGAAAAACTCTCGGTGTTGCTTCGCGTCGCCTCCAGCGATGCATAATAATAATACGTAAATCCAGATGGCGTTGGTTCGGTCCTCTAATAAACGCGGCGAGGCCAGATGATGAGGAAAAGGGAGTACTGGGAGAGAAGAGAGAGAGAGAGAGAGAAAAAGAGAGAGAGGAGAGAAGTGCTGAGTGGAGTCATCACGATGCAGGCATATTACAATTTACCGTGCAGCCGTGCAAGTTGAGCCAGACTGCGGTCTACTACCCCTTCACTCACTCTATTTGTACACTTTCAGACTGCACCGAGTTTCCCAATATGGTATATACTAACTCGGCTACATCGTCAGCCAGGTTGACTGTCGATTTGCACGTGTACGGGAGTGTGTACACGTAATGTACGGTGCACGTGGCTACGACAGGATATGCACGGATAAAAGGTAGCCTCTACATACCAATAGTATCAGCCCTGCTGCTGTTGCTGCGACAAGCAGGCACTGCCGTTAGCACCGGCGACACGAATAGCAGTGCCCACCGTTGCACATGCTTTTCAAAGCATATTAACTTGGTTATCCTAATGGGGTTTCTTTTTCTTCGAGACTTAAAAAAAGTACCGAAGGTTAAACTGAGCGAAGACGAGCACTTTTTGACGGAGGAGCCTAAAAGTGTCGTAAGGCTATAGGAAACGGGTATTCAGGGTACAGCAATAAAGCAGGACCTTGAATCTGTTGTATACTGTGTAAAAATCCACGAGTCGTGAATTACAGCGGAAAGTTTACCGATAAGTCTGCGTTGCACTTTTTACAGGCACACTCATAGGGAGCAGACTCGTGTGATAATATTTGCTCGTATGTTTGCGCTTATCCAGTGTATGAGGGCGGGTTGTGTACGGTATACAGACGGAATTGCAGAGTATCGAAGGCCAATAACAATGGCCTTTACGTTATTAATCGTTATTCACGGTCATCTCTGTTTGAGCGGAGCCTGCGAAAATATTTGCGTCTGCAATGTATGCATATCGTACGTGAAAACACAGCTTGCGTCGTGCTGGCTCGAGGCTTCGTATTACACGACGTTGTTGCTAGGGAAACCTTCTTCGTATACGGCTGTCGGATTTGACGGGTCGATGAATTTACAGAAAATCGGGAAAAAACTGAAACGCTTAAGGATGACTCTTAGATACGTGAAAGGGATATTATATGAAGATTCGAAATCGCCGAATTACTATTACGCGAATTGGAACTTGAGACGGAAAAGGGCTTTCGCGTAAATTCGCAAAAATTCGCAGTCGTAATACCGTTATGTTGGGTTTCCGGGGGAGAAAGTTTGTGAGAAAAAAAAGTTTTATAAAAAGTGGGAAAACTGTATAATAAATCCAAAAGACAACGTTTTTTTCTTCAATGAACCCAAAAGTTTCGATAACAGCGCCAAGTCAGGTTAAGCGAATCGAAGAGTAATCTTTAATAATCGTAAAACCATTATTCCCGGAATTCGTCTTTTAACGTTCATTAAAATTCCGTCGAGAGACGTCGCCACTGCCGACCTGAAAATTTTCGACACCACCCATATCCACCTATCTAATGTCCTTTCTAGTACAAGCGAGCTTCATAAGAAACGTTATCTGCCTCGATCCCGATTAGATAAGGATGATTGGTTTTCAAGGCAAATTCGTGTTACCAGTATTAAATTTTTTTTTCAACGCCAGTAAAACCACCTAAACCCACTGGTCGTACGACCTATAGAGAAATCTAAGGTCCTCGCATTCTCTCCAGGAACTCGATCGAGATCCACAGGCCATTTAAAGTGTTTCTGCCGAGATTTCAAAATTGTCAGCTCAACTTTCCTCGTGCGTGGACTCTCGGCACACAGAAACTTTATGACACCGAACCTCCCGAGAGTTACCTTATAGAAATTTCACATACACCCTCTGCCCTCTCCGTATACTCAGTTTCACTGTCATCCACCGTATTTCCCATATACGTGTCTACGCTCCCCACGTAACGGCAGCTTAACGGGAGAATGCCCTAAAATTAGCCTACCTTATCCTGTCCTCTGGATCATTTAAAGGCACCTCCATAGCTACACTAGCTCGGTTGAATTTCAGTAAACGACTGTTCTATGCATACAAGGCGACGTCGCTACTTGCATCAAGGGCACAAAGTCATTCGAACGTTACGCAACTCGACATTGAACCTTCTACGCAGACAAGAGTCCCACGTAACGATATTCTACCTGCGTCAAAGTGAACAGAGTACTCGTTTGTTATTCGCTATAAGTTAATACGATTTTCCTATAGCGTGGCAACGTAAACTGAACCCCTTACTGTCCACTCTCTAAAAGACCGCGAGGGTCCTTGCTCTGGTTAGCGTCCTTGCGCAGGACACGTATCCGGGTACCAGAATTATACTAGGTGTCTATGCAATAAAGAGGTATGTATATAATACGTATACTCGGTTTTAGTTTTCGACCAAGTCGTTCCAGTTTGGTAACTTTACACAGAGTATAGAAAGTGCTGCGCTTGTACCTTCCCCCTCACCTTCACCTCCCCGTCTCTTCCTACCATGGCGAAGCAGAAGCACTGCCACCGATGGTGCTCCTCATCGCCAAGTGGTAGTGGCGCTGCTACGCGATAGTGGTATTGGTAGAGGTTACGTGGAGGTGATTGTGTTAGGGCGAGCGACGAGGAGTGGAATGGAGGGTTCAGGCGAGGTCAGGTCACGGGACGAGCGACTATTCGGTCGATACGAAGCTACCTACCTACTATGTGCTATGACCATAGCGCACCGTGTCACACCATAGCTCGAATACACGTGTACGACTATGTACACAGTAACCACGAAACAAGCTCATTCGCTGAAGCGTAATCGTTGCAATTACGGGTGACATTATTTTCGTTAGGAGGCCACTGATCAAGAGGATCGATCGTGTTCAGTTTCTAGCTCGAGTGTGGATCCGTTCCGGTCAGACTCTGTACTTTGTGCTTCGTCATTTATTGGATGAGATATATAATATTTTTTATAGGCTCTAGACTTTTCATTTTGAAACACGGTGCTTCTCCGTATAACTTCTTTCCGGGTTGCCGTTCGTCATTCGCTTCTCTTTGCTTGTGTATTAAGATTCACTAAGGAAAACCATGGGCAACGTTACTGGGTACTTGCTCGTGCCTATACGTATTACTTGTTCGTTGAAAATTGGACGCCGTCCAAGAAGAACGCGTGGCGTCGAAAGGGAGTTTTATCAAACGTAAATAATCGCACTTTGGCATCTGGCTGCAGTTACATGCGCTTGCAGTGTGCGGTTACGTTGTGACGTATCAGTAGGAGATATGGTATTAGATAATGGTACGATGGGAATATAACTATAAGATTGTCTCTCTCTTCCATTTATAGTAATAATACGAAAATAGAAAATTTGAGGGATTTGACGTTATCAACTATAAGCTGATTGATAGTAAAAGAAAATATATAATTTATGTAATTTTCAAATTTGTCAAAGCTCTTCGTATGGGACTTAGCTCTATAATTTCTCTCTCTCTCTCTCTCTCTCTCTCTCTCTCTCTATGATGGAAAACAGAGAGCAAGATCTTACAGTGAACGGTCTTCAGCCATTGGGAAAGCTAAAATGGTACAGTGAAATTGAGAGCAGACCGAATATCTACCAGTGTGGAGTTTCGTATCGCACGACGAGATATTCCCAACAGCGGTACGTGATTGGACAAAAGGATACTCATGTGTGGACTTACCATACGTGAATAAGTAGGTTGGTCGAGCGTGAAATAGAGACTGATCTACATTGGAGTATCTAAGCGCATTAATCCTATTAGAGATCGACCCACCTACCAGACATATAAAATATAAAATTAATCGCCGTGTCAAAGTTTAGCGGTTCAACTGTGGGAAATACATTTTTATCTCATGGATAATATAAAATGATCTGTCAGCGATCAATCCGATATCTAAAAACTTTAGCCCAGATCTCGCTAAAAGTGAATTCGTCAGTACACAGTGCAAGCTCATAAACGCTCCTAGCTATTTCCACGCAACGATATGCACGTTGTAACATCCCGTAAACAAAGAATCAATCAACTTGACCGTCACGTGAATATTCGCGTTATCCCAGAATCGCACGACTATCTTTCGATGGGGAGTAACAGATCCTATAATATCCGTGATAATCGAGTCAAAGTCGAGATGGAGATCCGATACGGGCCTTGCTCAACTCGGTCAAGGCAGAAGAGTCCTAGTGGCTCATAAGTAGGTATCCAACTTTGTTACCGTAGGTGTCACATTAAGTACCCGTGTTTAGATCGTCCTCGAGGGTGGTCGAGGATCTTCGAATCGTTCGATTCGCAACCGGAGCACCAATGACACTCAGTCATTGTAATTTAATGATTTCCTATAGGTCGGTATCTATATTGGACGCTGTTCGTATACATTAAAAAGAATAATCGCAACGTATCGATCGATCATTGACATTCCAGACAGGGACGATTCCTTTGTGATAAAAACGGGGTCGATTGCGACGATTCTCGGGGCCGCGGAGACCGACGATCGGCCAGCACAAATACGCTTATATTGGTAATGGCTCGGGTAGACGGTTTACCGATACCTTGATTTATAAGCTCGATATCGAAAGTAAAACGATACCGATTCGTCGCCTTGAGTCGGCGCGCTCCAAATTGCACGCTTCGACTCTCCGTTAAACGAGTTATTGGTTTCGAGAGTCGTACCGTAACTTCGCGCTCGACTCTTTGTCCAGCCGAAGAAAGTTTCCTCAGTGAAATCCGGTTGTATTTTGCGAATCGTTAGAGCAGTTACGATGAGTAATCTAAAAAAATACGAGTACGAACGATCGGTTCGATGACCTCTGACACAGTTTCATAAATTTTATTTACATCGTTTGAATAATTTCAATGACGAATCATACTTCCTCGGCGTCGGTATGCCGATTTTCACTAAAGGTGACGCGCAACCTTTATACGTTATTTGCATTCTTGACCTCGATATAAAAATTACGAAAGGGCTTCAAACTATTTACATGTTAATTGTAACGATAATGGAAAAATCATCTTGACAATTTTCCTTAAACGAAACAACATTTGTCCCCGGCTACGGAGGACAGTAAGTGAGATTAATTATAAATTTTAAAAGCGACATCCCAATCCCACCCTGTCATCTGCAGAATCCGTAAGAGTAAGAGGAGATACAAGAAGTGAAATTAGACATTGTGCTACGGAAATGCGCAGATATATTGTTTAACCCTATACGGTATAGCCGATGAGTCGGTATGGTTTATTGAATGCGAAAAAGGATAGAAGCCCAGGGCGCAGACTCGTCGACCTTGCGCCCAACGTCCACGTGACTACTTGAAGCGTAGAAAATGGGAATCTGCACGTGTAGAAAATTATTGCCGTTTTGCCCACTTACTCCACCCACTTAGAGCTCGTCTACCCTAGACTTGCCTGTATCAGCTGCCACGCGCACTCGAAATCTCTCAGACCGTCGCGACTATATCGTCACGTTGTAGTCTAACGTTCCTGCTCGTCGTACCAAAGTCAAATGACGTATCTGACGTCAATGTCGTATACTCAATATATCCAATCGATTCCACTCGATGGATTTCCTTGGAAAACACCAAAAGCCTTGGCCGTTGCTCAATTAATTTGTCCCGAGATTGCTGACTTTTCTTACGAGAGATTACTTATCAGGAATTATGATCGAGTGTTTCCAAGTTCTAAGCTAAGCTAGGCTGATTGACCAAGGTAAAGAAAGGAGTATAGAACGTTCGGTTCTACGTGATATCAGGTCCTGCAGACACGTTAGAGAGCGCAGGGGTGAATTACGAGAGGAGGTTAATACGTTTGGGTGGCGAGGAGACGAAAGGAGAGGGCAAAAAAGGGAGATCTGGTTTATAGGTAGGAAAGCAAAGTGCGCAGGACTCCAGAAGGATTTCGATCCTCTATAAGGGGAGTTTGGACAGACTATTTCCCGGAAGGGGAATCCTTGAGAAATAAGAACGCTTAGAAGATCACTCTCGACCCTCTTCCATTTCTAAAGCTGGGAAGCCATCTTTGTACATATACATAGTCCCTTCCTCAAATTTATTATTGTCGGCCTTAAGGGTGCTTGTAAAGTCTATCACTAGCGAATTTCGAGTACGTGGTCCAATCGCATTCTGCGAATATTCAAAGTTTTTTTTTTTTCGATACGAATTAATCACGACGGATCCACGGAAGCAGAGCTTACCCAAAAATCATCCCTTGATCTCGAGATCGAGATCGATCGTACGCGATAGTTCTTCTTGCGGTGTGATATCCTCTTAAATTTTTTAGATTGAAAAAAAAAGGGTTAACAATGAGACTCATACGTGTCTTAGTATATGACAGATTTACCTACAAGAACGCACAGCACGTGCGTCTGTGTTTCGAGTTTGCTATGCGGAAGCGAAGTACTCGCGGATCAATGATCTACCCTCCCGGTACCTACCACGATTCTACCCCATGACTGCTCGTTCTCTCATATTTCACAAGACCCAAACTCCGCCTATCCACTCGTTGGCTGCCTACCCCGAGCCAGAGGTGGAGTATTCGAAAACTGCGAGGGTGCCACAGGAGGGTTATAACTTTATGACGACGTAAGAGAAGCGAGGGAGATTTAATATATCTTTTTGAGGGTTGAGTAACTAAAGATCACAATCATCGTTACTTCAGACAGAAATTCCCAGTTGAATGGCCAAACGGATGTCCTTCTACACGGAGTCGAAATGGACACACTCGTTATACATATTTTGCAAGACTTTTCAACGAGGTGCTAATCCCGGCATATTTTCAATCGAGCGACGAAAAAGCCTATTGAGATACACGCAACGTATATTTCGTTTGATTCAATAGACGTGAGATACGATTCGCGAACACGTAAGCTCTTTGCCGTATACCTGTACTCCTCAATGCCGGTCAAGGTGTCCGAACGAAGTTGCGCCTTGTACGCAGAGGACTGCTTGCTTCGGTTTTATTCGTGGGAGAATTTGCGTTAAATAATAAAGCATAACGAGTCGTGACTTTGAACGAAACGTTCGATGGGAACGCGATCTGAGAGTTCGGCGCGAGTCCCAGGAGACGTTCGTGAAGTAGTGCGAGAGGGATAAAGTATGAGAAAAAGGGAGGTGAATTATTATTGGACTCGGCACGGCTCGATCGGAGTGAAGCGAAGTCGAGAGAGTGAAGTTTCCTGTCTTCCATCGTCTCGTAGAATCGAAGTCAAGGACGTATCGAGTTCGCGAGTCTTTGATCGCCATTGGGCCTAACTATCGCGTCGAGACAGACTCTCTTTTTCGGTAGCGAGGTTACTCTTCGAATATTTACATAAATCAAGGATATTTCATCGACGGGATGCAATATCTTTTTAAAGATCTTTTCAACGCTGCAGATGGCCGATATAAAAGAGTCTGACGTACGCCTTGTTTTATCTTATCGTGCATACGTACAGTGCGAGTGGCAAGGTTACGTTATTACAGTGACAGCTGCCAGTGGAAGCTTCTTAGTTTCCCGCAGGATGAGTGAAATATCGATGGCCAGAACGAAACAAAGAGAATGGAGTTTATTTTTTGTTCTGGCAAATGTCGAGATTTCGCAAGTACAGTTATTTCGGGTATTGATCCACAACGGACATGCGTTGGAGACTCTGGCGTAAGAGATTCTCGGTATACGAGACAAGGGAGAAACTGCGTTCCAAGATCTTTAAAAGATCAAACCGAGAAATTGTCGATCCGAAAGCGGAGAAAGCACCGCCGTTCTTTCGTACCTGACACAATCGTACGAGAGAGCAGCGATTTAGGCCGGATTCAAATTTCAAACGTGTCTGACTCACGGAGCATGAACTCGCTCCGGAAAGCCGCTGACTCCGATCGAAAGATCCTTTCGCACACCTGACAAAGAGCCACGTATATAAAATGCAACCGTGTACTTCAAATATTCACGAAACAAATGACCGAGGGTCCTCGACTGGTCAAAGAGCTCGAGAGAGAGAGACAGCCCGAAAGACCTCAGCGAAAGCCTCAAAGACTCATTAGAATTGACGTATGATTATTCTTAGCGATCGTCGTCGATCGCGGCAGGGGAGGTGGACCGGAAACGTTGGAGGTCAAGCTAGGGTTATGGCGTGGGCTTGGCGCGTGGAATGGAGTAGTGAGAGGTGCACAGGGCGTCCTCGCTGCTTGTTTTACTCGTCCTAGACGACCTCACCGTCTAAAATAACCATTTCGATAGTCGTCCCCGAGAGTCGGTGCTCGCCATTGTGCGATGGATTCTCGTAGTTACGTAAGCGAATATAATCCAGGAACAAGGCAGCCGACGAGAAGCGCGTTACGCTATTTCTCGAATCGATGGACTCGCTCGACATCGGAAGCCTCCGTTCCCGAGGAAGTCGAATTATCGAGGAACGTGAGCGGACGACAAAGGAACCTTCGCTTCCCCCATGCCAGACCTCCCTCTTATCGTTCTTATCGCCCCTATCGCATTTACCGTTCCTATTCCCGGTATATTGATTCTCTTACACTTATCCACACGCTCGCGTGTATACCTACAATACTTTACACACTTCGGAGGGTCAGATAGTTCCGGAAGTTGAGACCGAAGAAATGTCTCCTGCTCGATCCAAAGGAGGATACATATATCAACAGGTAATACCTACGAAGATCCATCACTTGAAAATTGACCTCAGCCATTGACGCCCAATACTTTGCCTCGAATAATTATTCCAATTGATAAGATCACTTATCACAGTGCGGATTCTCGCGATCGTTAGGGCACTGCCGATAGGCAGCACTAAGCGTTATTCCCAAGGTTAGCCAGTGACGACAAAAGCATCGCGCATGCAAGGCTTCCCGAGCATAAATTAGAACCTGGTGTGACTTCGATCGGATCGCTCCATCCATCTATACTATATTCATGCAGCATTGATAGGAGTTCCCGTGTTACGATTTCGTGTAAAATAATTACGAAAATAATGGACAAGTACGAGGTAAGGTATGGGTGATCGTATCGGATCTTATCTGTAACGTCAAACTGTTTGGTAGTAAAGAATCGGACGCCAAGCGCTACATACGTTATGGGCGGGTACGCGTGATTCGAATTATATCAGCCTACGTACATATGTGATATCGTGTCAGCTGCGATATCTTTATGTAACCGAGGACGCGTGATGTCATTTTCGCATATTTACAATAGACACATGGACTGCTTACGTTACGGAACAAATTGCTGAATTCACACAGTATACACCCACTCTATGTATTTACGTGAACCTGTCGGCGAAGATCTTTACTATACGATCGTATATTACTAACAATCCTATACTCGCTTCTTGTATGAATGTACGATAAACTGAGGTAGGGCTGTAAGCGAGGAGGTGGACTCCACGTGAGGAGAGGACAAACGTGCTTCTGGTTTTAAAGAAAAGGCCGCTACGCACTTCGGCGGACGACGCACGTGTATCTGGAATGACTGTCTCGTTGACCAAGCGCACGAGATACATGGAGCACGAAGTAAATATACAAGTTCAGGTATTGAAATTGAAATTAAAAATTTCATTTCCTTCTTGCCGAAGCACGACGCGGCACCACGTGCTTTCATTGAATGCTACTGTGGTCCGTTGGCTACTGGATTTGTAGGTAGGCGGATATGGTATGTTGCTTGGGCAATAAGGAAACTATAATTGCTGATTGGTTGCTGGACGTGGAATAGAGAAATATGAAGTCTGGCGGGGGATGATTGGTAATTAGATTTATTGACTTTTTTTTTATATTCAATCGTTTTACTCACTTGTGCACATAGCTCTTTCTGAGCCAATCACGCCTGGCGATGGCTCAGCAAAGGGACATCTGTAATCAGAAAAAAATAAGAGGATGTTATTCCTACTTATCAGGGATGTCGTATGTACAAATAATAGGGGGAAAAACGGCAAAGGAAACCACAACTGGGGAAAAAACCTTATCGTTTTAAGTTTTAACTTGGACGTGACGATAATTAGACCTCAAGAGGAAAACTGAAGTTGGACGTGAGATGAGTCACGTATGACCATCCGGCTGTTCGGTATTCTGAAATCACGTGGCGATAAGTTACGATTGTTAATAAAATTAACGTCGTACGATACGTCGCTCGATACGTTGATACGGGAATCACTACGCTTAAGGAAATAACTGTACTTTTATTATTTATCAATTTTAATCAATATATGTAAATCAATCGTTCCCTATATTTATTGGCTCTCAAACGCACACAAATTCTTATTGCACCCACGTAATGCAGTTGGTTCGAGTATCTGGTACAACCTAACCTAACAATATTCTTGAAGCGTACAGTTTTGTTTCCTCGTACAACGTATACGTATCTATAGAAGTCCTGTGCCGTTTAATTACCTGCGCAAACTCTGCCGAGCGAGTACGTGAACCTTTTACGTTATTGACGGAGAAGAAGGAACGCGTCGCTTCCATTAACAGTTTCGCGCAACGGCGTGGCGCTCGAAATAAGAAAAGTTGAATTAGAGTGCGAGAGGAAAGTAAAGCGATTCAAACATGGTCGTGCGGTGAAAACACACTCTACTCTGCTGCTGGTGAAAATAGCGAGTGAGGGCATCGGTTCGAGGTAGGTATAAAAAGAACAGCCAATTTGAAAGTTCTCTCTTGCCGTTTGCCGCGCTGATTTTCACTCTGCCCTGTGAGGCGGCAGTGTTATACCATTATTATTGTTATTATCGAAAGTGCCCGCTTACAATGGACTGAAATTCCACTCGAGTGATTCCTTCTGGAAAATTTGCTTAAATTGCCTTGAAAAGGTCCAGGAGGCATCTTTTCGTACCTAACCCTTTCTTTGAGTACGTTTTATATACTATACCCTTCAGGTATATATGTACCAGTTAAAAACATCAATTAAGAAATTTTCTGAAAGCACTATAAATTCTGCCTAAGGTAAACTTCGGCCTCTTTTACAGGCGGTATTGTTTTTTTTTTCTTAATAGCACTTTCTATTCATCCAGCAAATTTAACAAACGGTTCTTGTCATTCTATGAGGTTGCGACGAATTAGGAACATTTTTATAGAATTGTAAATACTATAGGAACTGGTTGGGTCGAATGGATAAAAAGAAAATTACAAGCCTAAGGTCACTTACGTCCCGAGACGATTGTCTCCCACGTTGCTATATGTCACGTATAAGATATCAAGAGTTTAGTTGGGTATTGAGGCAGATTACAAGTTAAATCGCAGGGAATCGATTAGGCGATAAGATTTCGGATGGCTTAAAGGTGTTCTGAGACAAATCCTACAAGATTCACCTTGATTTTGTTTTCATGAAAAAAAAAAATTCTAGATTTATATCACTGTATGAGAGCTTTCACACTGCTTGACATTTAATCCTACATTCAATCGGAACATCACAGTTAAGTGTATAAACTTTGTATAATTGATAGACCCCCCTCCCCCCTCCTCTCACCAATCTGTCCACTCTCGGTTTCATTATGTATCCTATTTTTGATTTGAATTACGCGGCATTCAAGATCCGCGAAAGTATCCCTATCACTCCATTGCTTATATGTATATCCCAGTAGTAGTCAGACTGTGAGTTGGCTGAGTTCAGTTCTTCAAGAGGAAGGAAAAAAAAAACTTGGCTCGGTCATTGAACAAACCGAAAGGGTTGGACTGCGGAAGATTTATCGTGTCGGTTGGCTGGTTACCTAATTAGAAATCAATAAGTTGCAAGGTCAACTAGGTAACAAAAAAATACGACATTTCACTTGAACGTACATTCAAAGCACTCGGAGAGTTTGAAAATTTTTTATACTCAGCTCAGACAACTGGGGCAATGCGAGCTACGATTTAGTTCGTCAGGTATACGAAGCTTCATTGACGAGAGCGGCAGCAGAACGTGTAAAAGGGGGCTCGTCCCTGCGTGGGCGGTCAGGTCGATGGGCAGAGTTAGAGTATTAGAAAGGGAAGAACTAACAAGGGAAAGAAAGGTAAGGGGTCACAGGCAGAGGCCATAGGGGCTAGATAGAGACCTGAATACTATACTGGATGTCGGACGGAGTACAGGGAGAGAAGGCAGGGGGAGTCGATTTGGACAGCGACGGCCCTGAGCCACTTGCGACAGTAGGTCAGCTCTCTTCACCTCACTTCGCCTCGTTTTCGAGCCTCCATTATGCCACACTGCTCAGCACTCCAGACGACCACACGACGCTTTAGTCTACATTCATTATAATACGCGCCGAGAACATTGCATTTCCAAGCGCCTGCCTTTGATATACACCCCACGCGGCTTGGAAGAGACGTTAATCAGCCAACGGGAGACCACTGAACTAGATCAAGCTAACAGGACTCAAAAAGTTAGCAACGTCAACTCGTGATAGGAGAACGAAGGAATAAATTAATTTTTTTAATGTTAAAATTGAACTGAACTTATTTTACGAATGTACCGTTTCATTGGTGGATCTTCTGGTTCGCCCTTATCAGTAACTTTTTGTAAATGACACTTTTGAGTCTAGACGCTTATACCGGAGGTCGAACAGAGTTATCAGATCTTTGATCTAGCATTGGAACGCTCAGAGAGGGCTTGGTATAGTATATTTTAGGTACAGTATGAGGGACCTTATTTTCTCGTTGAGGTCGCACCTTAAGACAGGTAGTAATGTGTGCATGTGTGTGCGAGAGTATTACACATAGAGACGGAACGTGGAAGGGAAACGTCTGAGTGGAAACAAAGCAGAAAGCATGGCTGCCAGAAGAAAGTGTTTGCCGTGGTAAATAAAGAACGCGCTACATCACGTCGGAATTGGTTGGTAGTTGGCAGGTGAGATCTGCTTGATATTCCAACCTCGTATCACGTTATTAACAGCTAGCACGATCTGCCATTTCGTATGATCGATGCATATATTCCAAACAGCCCTATTCGATAATGGCCTCCTGCGGAATAGAATACAGACATAATGGAACGATGAGTACCTACTCGTAGAAGTTAATAGACCGTATGAAATTCTCGGTGATAATTCAATCTAAAGTCTGTATTATGGAGATTTTAACGGTGCGATGCGCCATTAATAAATTCTATGCATTTATGGTGGCTTTTCGTAAACTGATAATGGTATCATGGAAAACTCCAAAATCTCACGAGGCATTCCTACAGCCTAATGTATTTTAACAGGATGAGTATACCAAGATTCGCCGTAGATTTCTAAGTACAATATTAATAAAGATACAGAAATATTTCACTTGTATTTCCGTGCATAAGAGAGAGTAAAAAAAATTGGCTTGTCACGAGAAGCAAATACTCGATTTAAATATCCATTGATTAATCTAGGTTTCCCCTGGTAAAAAAATTATGCACAGGACAGACGTAACGTGATTTTCCATTTATCTGAAAGCACGCTTTAAACAGGGATAAATTATCATCCTTATCTTCAATTATCCTCCTGCAGTTATCTATGAGCATGATATAGGTATAATTGTAGATATATGTATTTATGCCTTACCTACTAGCAAACACCGAACCCATTACTTACATACATATCAATTAAACGTTCGTGGGTGTCGCTACATGACAAATGACACGCTTCGAACTCGAGCAAAATTACGATCTACTAATTGCGCGATATAAATTAATCTTCGATGCTCCATAGAGAGTACTGGATCACTATATTAAATGTTGACCACGATGATCGAGGTTTAAAAATAAATTTAACGGGAAGTGACACATTAAATTATCTCGTACGTAAATACATATGCTTACGTATATACCATATACAGGGTGATTCACAAAAAGCGTTCAATTCTAATGTAACTAGGATGCATTATACCGTCACGCTCAGATACCAATAGGAATTGGTGAAAATATAGGAATGTCAAAAATATACAAATTATGGGGATGGAGTAAGATGATATGAATTTTTGTATAAAAACATCGTTAAATTTTTACAGATTCCTTACGACCACAACCGGAATGATGTATTTCATAGAGAAGCATGGGGATAGAATTAATCTTATGGATTTTTATTCTACGGCGTCGATGATACAACGAAACGCAATCCAGTTCTGATCGAAAGGTCAGGGCAGCTCGGGAAAGAAAGGAACGATTGTTCGCATGCGTTTAGAACGAAGGTAAAGAAGTGGAATAACGCGATTTGTAGATCGAACCTAAATCAATAGATCGTCTTATAGGTTACAGCAAGGATTTACCATCAACCTCAATCCTCAACGTCCATTTCGTGAGATTAGCAGCGCCTTTTCTCTCCCACCTGATTAACCGTAATACTGGGTCGGCCAGGTGGCATCGATGATTGATCAAGTCTTCGTTCCAGAACCAAATAGCCAATGTTCATTGATCTCGATTGGATCATATACTTTCTCCAAGAGGATTGAGGCGATTTCATTAGACTTATCAGATACTTCAGACGCTATTAGGATCCTGGTGTATTTGTTTATTTGATCGCATTAATATCAAATTTATTATTATTAAAGTTCTTAGACATTTGAAGTACCGATAACGTTCTGCCACAGTATGCGGGAACGTGAACTTGTTATCGCATTAATTGTGAACGTAGTGATTCACGTTGGCAGTAGATGACTACAGGAATTCCGGAATGCGGAATGCGGAATCCATTCCGGCCACGGAACGGATTAGCATTGTACGTTTAGGATTCCATAAGGCTGATAAGATGGGTGGCAGATGGAATAAGAAGAAGGGAGGATCCCACCTCCTTCACCTCCATCTTCTCTCGCTGTTCTATACCGTTGGATTCGGCAAAGTCAGACAGGGAGGGTGGCTCGAGGGTGGCAGATGCGAAGGAAAAGACGCAGAGGGTTATATCCAGGGTTGCCAATTGCGATAACTCATTTTCAGGTTTGCGTTCTCTTTTTTTTCCCCTAGCTCTTTGACCCACGAGGACAATGACGGAGGATGCTTGTTTTTCTCTTGGTGCTCTTGCAAGGGGTCGGAGGCTTTATCGAGTTATCTAGAAATTCTCAGTGCTCTTGACAAATTGAAATCGAAAGAATTCCACGAACGGAGACGATTTTGTAAATTAAATTGAAAAACTCCAAAGAAGTATACACTAGAAATGATTATATCGAGTATTTGAGTTGGCCCGTTATCGTGCAGGGTCTGAACCAAGTCGATGTCGACGCACAAGGAGGCTGAAGTCTGCGAGGGTGCAAGAGACAACTTTAAATAAGGAAAGAGGGATATTCGAAAAGTTGCTAAGGATAAGAAATGGCAAGTTGGGAACACCGGTACGTTTCAGGCTTCCAGGCTTCCAGGCTTCAGGCTCTCCAGCCCTGAAGTGAAATGAATGAATAGCGCCGCTTTGGGGGCTCTCGAATGCGAGGCTGCCGTTTCGATGGGGTATAAGGACGGTGCCACGGCGAGCGAGGGTGAGATGATGTTAAATGAACGAGGGGTTCCAGACCGTTCGGAAGGGGCCCAGGGAGAATCGGAAACCATCTTAGAGGGGCTAAACTCCCTCGACGAGGTCGACCGAGGGATCCCAGGGACTGGTCAATGGGGCTCTCATCGGTTCCCTCTCTGCAAGCATTGATTTTTATATTCCCTATAGCCATTGTCCTGCCAAACATATGGCCACCCCTTTGTCCGTCATACTTCTCCTTGTAATCATCAGTCCTCTTTACGTATCGACAGATAAGGTCTTCCGGTCTAATTAAAGCGCACGTTCCTAGCGATAACGTTACGATCAAGATCTCCTTGGTGTTTACGTGTATTTCGAATGAGCAACTACGACACAGTTGCGAACCGAGTTCATCCACATAGGCGCCATAGAGAGTACGAATCAGTGGTTTTCGGTCTACGACTACATATACATATATAGCATATAAATAAAACCCCGAGAATCCTATCAACAATACGCGAAACGTTTATGCCACGATTTCTCAATATTCATTTCTAAGCCGATTTCACGGCTTTCACGAATCCCACCGGGTTCGTTTAGCCACTATTTTATACGGCTACTTCGTTAACCGAGCGCGGTTCTCGCTTTCGCGATCGAAAGGTTCACAAAAGTCCAACTCTGACAACTCGGAGCGAGGCGGGCAGCGGCAGGCTTTCCATTTGTAACCCGGGTAACTATGCCAGGGACTGCCGAGCAAGAAGGTATTATAATACAGCTGCAGCCACGGTTTGGTTCGAGTAAAAGTATATGGTTGGCTCGTAAGCGGGTTCACCATGTCGCTTTCACTCCCTGCGCCATGTCGAGGGCTTGGCTAGACATACAATCCTATCGTTACGATAACCAAGCCTGGGCTTTTCGACGAATGACTCCACACACCGAATGCCGACAGTGTTCCGGTACTGGTTTTTTTTCGTTAAATGCGACACCCACGAATGAGCCCTAGAGGGAGAGAGAAAGTGAAAGATATATCACACACAAGTGGAATTATCATTCTCTCTGTTTCTAACCGTGAAAAATACACGCACAATTTTAAGATACAGTTATCGAAACGCGCAGTATTGCCCATTATAATTAGCCCATACTTAGTTTCTGTCAGCCCTCGTCAAGGTTTCGGCACTGCACAACACACTTCCTCCCGTCATGGTCATGTCACTTTATCTCTCCCATTCTCATCTAATTCGATTAAGCGCCGAAAAACAGTGCGAAAGGCCGTCGACCAGGAACGTATTAGCTAATAGTTGGACAGCGCGAAGTTAATTGTAAAACCAATTCAGCTTCGGATCGTTAAATCGACTCGCGTTACGTTAATCTGTTAGACGCGTGTCCTTAGAATTTACTTAACATTCGTAAATATATATGTATACTATTACTATATTTGACCAGCAGGTAAAAACAAGGATACCGATAACAATTTTTTTGGCAGAATTATCGATATATGAAAATATTATTTTTTAAATAATTACCCGATCACCCCGTGCTCGTTTCATATGCGAAGAAGCGCTAATTCGCAATTTCCAATAAATTTTATCTTTATTTTTTTGAACGACTTCATTTTCAACCGACTGCTGCGTCTCGTTTCTAAACACTGTGTCTGTGAACTGCGCCTTATGCGCTACGCTTCGTGCATTCGTAGATATGCATTTTAATTCACGCCCACTAGATGCATACCTGACCGAACCACGAAGCGGACACTTCCGTGTCGCCGACTTCTCTCCCCTTTATTTCTCTCCTACAGTCATTATTTCTTGTTCGTTTATTCTCTTCCTCGTTTCTCCTTTATGCGTTGTTACGTTATTTTTCGGTATACTGTACCAAATGAAATCAGCGATTAGCCAACCGAATTGCCTTTTACGAGTTATTCCCGTAGAACGTGCAGCCTGCAAAATTACCACGGACCGACTATTATATTTAACTATATAACTATTTCAGCAATGCACGTTACGAAGTAAACAGTTAATCGTTTTCATTGCGAATTTCTATAGTTTTACGGTTATATGAAAATTATAGGTTTTAAGGTTATACGTATACAGGTGTACTTCGTTGGTGCGAGGTGGCGATAACGTGATAATCTTACAAAAATTCGAATGCGATATCGAGTATTCCACTTTTTGGAAATATATGAGTAAATTGGTATAGTGTTTCATTCAAATAGTTTATAACGTGAAACGGATAGCATGATTGTTGTCGTAAAAAAAAAACACCTCAAGATATATTACACGTGATTACACAATCGCGGCGCTTTTGATATGATATTTCGCAGCAGTACTTTATAAATGTCGGACTCACGCCAGGAACTATTTATACGAAACCCAATTAACTCGTCTATATTGGTCAGTCAAGTCGAATGCCGTGTCTATACATATATGTATATACATCCACATGATGCTCCTCGATGATAAAATCATGAAATACAAAGAAATTGTATTTTTTTCTATAAATTCAATAAAGTACCTGTATGACCATTTACACGCATCAGTTGAAATATCAAAATTCTTTAATAAATCTATCGACGCTTCCGATTGTTCACAGAGATATTAATATCTTGTAAGATTGTAGTTTAGATAATTCAAATGAAACTATATAAAGTTACATTGTATAGTCTTACAAGATATCGATAATGAATATACGTGATAAGATTACGTAAAGTATAAGTAAAAAATATGATATGAAAGATAAAAGTCAATAAAGTACTTTGCGAATTACACTATTACAAGTAAAAAAACAATATATTATCTAACTACATACAAAGAGGAGATCAGATTACAGACACCTCCTCGAAAAAAACCCGATTTATATATAATTTATATATATATATATATGTATATAAATATACAAACTATATTATCAATAAGTCATTTATAATTATTATACAAAGATATTTTTTATAAAAAATCGTTACCTATGGACGCGATATTTGAATTCTTCACAAAATAAATATATCTATATATTTCTCGTTATAACCGTGACGCCCTCGGTTCGTTGCTCTTTGTGAAACGATCCAGTTTTTTGAAGGAGGCTGTAACGACATATGTGGTTACATGTAAAAGGAGGCTCGTAAGGCCAGCTCACGTTAACCACTTACAAGCTGTTCAACGAGGAGGAAGTCCAGTCTGCTGGAGGCGAACAAAAGGTTTATCATTTCACGTGTCGTCCGTTTGCACGAGAGTTCAGTGACAAACTGAAACAAAGGTTCACCGGTTTGTAAGAGTGCGCTTATAGGCTATCCGGTAATGATAAAAGAATCGAGTAAAACGAAGGAAAGAATATCATACTAAAATATTAACCGTCGATCTATACTTATGTATGCATTTCCATAAGGCGCGACTCCAGTCTCGAAACTTTTTCAAATTTCCTAAGGGAACTTCTTGGCGAGTCTCCTTACTCGTTTCGGCTAACATTGTCGAGTCTCTGCTCGAGAAATAAAGTCTCGGTTCGTTGGACTTGACAGAGTCAATTACGCCAGGAACAAAGTGTTTTTCGTAAAGCGAACAAAGACTTTGGAATTATTGATCTATCGGGTTGCCAACTGGAGTACAAAGATTTCCCTTGCGAAATTCTCCATTGTATCGCAAATAGCTAAAGGGTCGTGCTTTACCACCCGATAAGAATTACGTGGTACATCATCGAAACGCAAGTCGTATACATATATCCATGTTCTTAGTACCATGAAACTGGGTCCGAATCGATTTTCCTATCTGTCGGAATGACATGGCGAATCATGACAATGCGAAATTATTTTATAGGCATTTGCACAAATTTACATAATTTTTTCATTTTATGATTACGTTTATTGGGTAAACTTAGAACTGATCATTAGGGGGGTCGTCTTAAAGTGTCTATAGTACTTTGCTCATCCTGACTCCTATAAATTATTGATTCTTGGACTACATGCGTTTCGAGTATTATGCAGTTATAGAATTTTCTTAGCCTTCGTTTAAACCCATAAAAAATGTACGGTCACTAAAAATGATGACACTTGTATTATACATTACTTAAAGCGCCTTTTCGTATTCCACACCGAATATTGAAGACTTAAGGGTATTATTTTCAGGGCATATACACGGTGGTGCATTCTCCTTGTAAGATTGGCAATACTTTTTTAGCTATAGAACATTCCAGTAAAATTGTGCTCTTCTACCGTATGTACAGTACCAAGTAGAATGTTACCGTAAAAGACTACATGATTTCCTAAAGATCGTACGAAGAATGAGCCGGAAGAGTCTTATCTGATGGTAGCCCTCCGTCTCTTGTGCACAGTATAGGAAGGCTAGGAAAAAAAAAAGTAAAAGAAAGGAAGTGGAAGGAAACCACAGGAAATGGCCTCACGGGTCTTCTTCAAGGGGTGAACAAAAGTAATTTTATTATGGCAAGCGGAGTAAGAGAGAGAACGACGCGAGAAAAAGATTCGTTAAAGAGTGAAAGAGAGAAGCAAGTGTAACTCGTAAAACGGTATAACATGTACGAGTAAATCTAACCTAATGGCTCATCCGAGTCCATTCTTAACATGTACCAACCACGTGATTTTATGTAGGCCACCGGGGATCTATAAGAATTTAAAGGTTCCTGGCAGACCCTGACGCGATTACAAAAGGATTCTTCCACGCGGGAAACTGTGTACGTACCATGGGTTAAATTTGCGTAAATTAAGGTTTTTGTAACATTCCGTACATGTAAGCAGAAACATGAGTATAATCATTCCACGAGTGAAGTTGGTTGGAGGGGTCATCTCCCTATGATTTTCAAGTTAAATAATTCCCCTAGACAAGACCTACTTCTCGAATGACAATTAATATAACAGCAGTGGAGATTTGGACAATAAAAAAATTTTTAATCGTTAACCAATAAAATACAAAAATTTACGTCATCGACGCGATGGATTGGTTTTTACTAAAAATTCCTAAAAAAAAACCAAGTGCGTACCGTAATATCCGCTGTGGGTCTCACAGACCCACCTAGCCGATTACGGCTTGATAAAAGGTGATAAAAATTGTATCAATATTTACTCATTTCTATAACACGTAAGTTCCATTACTTTACTCCGTATAAATCTTACTAGAATTCTGATTACTTCTTACTCATTTCTGATTCTCCGTGTATAGTATAATACACCTAAGGGTGGTTCACAGCGTTAAGAGCCAAAATAAAAAACTTTAGTCATCCGATTAGGCCGAATAAGACTGTCCGATTTAGAATCATTAAAATTATGCATTCCTATTGAGCTTGACGAGTAAACTTTGCCACGTGAACTCATAAAAAGATTCTTTTCGACCTAGCCTCGCATACCGACTCATATACCGACGTATCCCCCGTCGCAGTCTACACTGGATACAAGAAAAACAAATGGATATCCCTAGTTAACTCTCGTCACCGAGACATCCGATAACTGCTGGTTATCGTACTCTAAGCTCCTGTCACCGTCACTAAAAGCAATTAAAGTCCCGTTCACCTCCCACGTCCTATCCTGGTCTATTGTCGTCGGCGATTCGCCTGCTGGGCGAAACGACTCTCGGAAAAGTTATCCACGTGTCTGATTGGCCCTCCTGGAAAAATTCAAGGAGCCAAGGTTAAACTTGGCAATGGCTAATCGTCAGGGAGAAACTGAGTCGACCGTTACGCGTGCACGTGCTTCTCAGTAGTCTAACCATAAAAAACCAAACAACCTTCGATGCTTTCGTTAACACAGCCAACCCTGTGAATATATTAGGACGAGTCTCGGTAGGTCGGTCTGATCCTTTTCTAACGTTCAAGGGATGAAGCTACTAATCTTGTCACGTGCACGAGTTACTGTCACGATGTGAAGTCGAGAGAAAAACGATGCCAGATGCCCGAAGGTACCAGGTTGTGTATAGGATGCTGATGTCTATAGTGGGTGCAGGTCGTGAGCATAGTAGCTTTCAGTGGTATACCTTTTTCCTTTATACACGGTAGGATACTTATTCAGCCAGTCCTTCCTGCTACCCAGGTGGGGTAAAGCATTCCCTGCTACAAGCTATACTTCCACCACGGGAAATATATATTTATATATGTATATACCTACGTTCCTTTTGTCGCCGAGGGCATTCCGGCCTTTGTGTCGCCGAGACCCTACGATAAGATAACTTCTTTGTATCGAGTTAATGTTATGGCTTGGTGACATTTCCGCCAAGCGGTTGTCTATTCTCGGCAATCCCTCCCTCCTGCCCCTCACCGTCATTTCACTTAAAGCTCTACGTACTTCCTGGGTAATGCAGATCGGAGATGAGACGAGTGTGGCTTTGCGCAACGCTCGATGCCAGCTTCCGGTTTATCGTGGGGATTATGTCGACCATGGAAAATATGAACGGACCCCGTTAGTCTCGCTACGTGATGCCATAGCGTGTAATCAAGGACGTATCGTTGTCGCAGGGTATTTCGTATTGATTTAATGAAAGGCTAAAATAATAGATTCAAGATATAATTAATGTAATCTGGTTGGCGAGGGATCTGAAGACGAAAAAAAAAGGAATGCCCATGGGAGGACGTGTAACCAGTCGATTTAGGATATTGGCAAGCTTTACGCAACGCTTGTTTCGTGGCAACTGGGAACGTAACCTACATTATTTAATTGAGCTCTATTAATAAGGAGGTGATGTAACCTCGAATGTTTATCAGCAATAAACGAACGGAGTGGAAATGCTCTTGAGAGTTAAGTCCAGCATCCGATTTATTAAGGTTGCATGCAACTACAAAGTTTTCAATTTAAATTCGAAAATTATCGTTCGTGTCTTGGCGTAGTAGAAAATCATCTCTGGGCTATCTGAAAAATATCATCTGTTCCACCGTCTGGCTTTAACGGAATTGAAAGATACACAAAATTATCTATAAAACGTCTTGTACTCTCTCCTCGCAGCAGGTTCTCCAAAATCCTATCCTCTCGGGTCATGAGACTAGGAAACCTCTAAAGAGAGGTCAATTTAGCTCCTGGGAGGGAATCCTTATCAGCAATCTATATATGTATACCTGAGGGTACAGTAACGCGAAATCTCATACTTGTCTAGGTAAATGTTGACTGGACCAGTGATGCTGCGAGACACTGATCCTCTATATGCATCGAATTGCCCGTGTGCATTGGGCCATGTCTATATGTCGTGTAGCTAAGTACGTATAGTACCTACGTGTATAGATATATTATACTGTAGTAAGAACAGGGCACGTTACGGGGACGGGGTTATGCTCCCACTTAGGAGAACGATGGACGGACATACGGACGAATGCGGTTAGCCTAGATCAGAGATATACTTCATTGTAATATGAGATCCACGGAGATAAACTAGGCGAATAACTAAGGCGAGCCCGTAGTGGTGTCCTAACCTCGTTCTTCCATGTGCCTTGAAAGAAAAGAAGATTGCCGTACGTCGCGTTTTACGAACGGATGCTGGGTCCGGATAAGACGATAAACATCTAGTGGACGACAACGCGAAGCGAAATGGAGATGAGGCAAATGAGAATGTTGTACTAATGAGTTGGTAATATTTTTTTTTTGTTTCGTAAGCGATTATAATAAAGCTTAAATGTCTCGGTTGAAGGAGCAGTGAGTTTCTGCGGTTTTACTCGCGTGGGTGTGGTCAGTTGTGTGACGTGACCTCGTGGTGCAGCTGAATAGTCCCATCAATGCTTCGCTTCATTAAATTAAATAGGCCAGCCGAGCGAGCATTCAAGCTGTTGTGGATACGAGGACGTTTCTCGTTGCTTGGAAATAAGAATTTTGCGTGGGAAACTATCGAATGATTCTGGAAAATTATAGTATGTAGATTTTTTTAAATTAGACTCTGATTTTCCTATTCTCGACGTAAATACTACGTACCTTTACAAATTTCGATTAAGAATCTCGCGACTGACATTTAAGGCTAACGTGTATGGACTACGGCATATACTTTGGAATATGCTGAGCGTGTGCTTAACGTTGCATAATTGTGACGTGTCTGTAAACAGACCTGAGCGATGCAACTGCAACGTGAAGAATTTCTAAAGAAAAATAAAATAAAAATATTTCCAAAAGATTAAAGTATTCCATAAGAATCGTGGCCTAAGTTACTTTAAACTCACGAAAAACAGCCAAACCATCTATACACAATGTTTTATTTAATCTGAGAATTACGGGCTAGGTAATTTTGAAATTTGTATTCCTTTTCTTACAATTATTTCTCTTCGCAAAAGTATCTCTCAGCCCCTTAACACTGATAGTCATCCAGCCCCGTAAATCCTTATTTTACGAACAGCATACAGTTTACACGATTGCATCAGTAATTCCATCGCCATAAAATTAGGCCAAGTTTCGCACTCGGTTCCGGAGATTTTTTCACAGGCACCGGCGAGCACCATATACATACATCAACCCATGTGTTCCCGTGTATCCATACGTGTCATATATACAGATATACACAGCAGGTAGAAATATACGTGATCTCTGCTCGCCTCATGGAACCACCGTGTGTGTGCATGTATGTGTGTGTGCTCACCTCGCGATAAGTGGACCGCGACCAAGTCCCGTCGCGTCACAACGAGCCTTTGTGTGTGCCTCCGCGATCTGTCAGATAATGAATGGCCGTTCCTGCGCGTTTATTATGTATGTACGCGTATCATAACAGCCCAACGTAATTTACTCAATTGACATAAATCCATGTAGGAGCCGTCGTATAAAGGTGTTGTATGCATATACAAAGAGATCCAGAGCCAGGAGAACGACCTTTTCTGTTCTCTCCTATAGGCATGAGATAGTATGGGTTAATTGTCCTGAGAGAGAGAGAGAGAGAGAGAGACAGTTATGGGAGAGGTGATTGGTCAACGAATCGATATAGCTAATCGATAGCTAAATTCACGATATAGTACCCACGTACGTGTGCATCCTTTGAGTTAGTGTGTATAATCAAATGGATAAAATAAGTCCCAGAGAGAATTGACTTACGACAAGCTGACGATGGTAACACGAGTGGATAATGAAAGTTATAATTGTACCGTCGTAAAGCAATCTTTTTTTTCCATCTTATTCTATACATAGCTGCAGTGTGAAAAACATGCGCCAAGAGGAAGATGGGTAATTTTTATACCTCACGCATCTTATGAATATTGTATACCGTGTGTGAACTTTGAACGGGTCACACTGAAGTTTGGGTATATGTTATTGATTTTGTTTTTCGATATTCATGAATATATTGTAATTTTATTGATTAGCGATGGACGCTTATTTTTTCAATGTATCATTCATATGTGATTGGTGATGACGCGCGACGTTGTTCACGGGTTATATTGTGTATGGAATGTGAGCGACAGTTTGTAATCGCAGTAGCCGAGTACAATTTGACGTTGATTTTCTCGGTCATTTCATCGCGGCACCTCGTTCCATATCCGTGCCACGTGTGTTGGTGACGAGTGACGAAGCCAGTGTATCAATAGGTCACTGTCGTATCAATTGCAGTATGGATCGTTAAGCCGGATTGATTCGGGGGAGCCTCGAGTAACGCACCTGGCATTCAAAGTCTCATTGGCCGGATATTCGTAAATACCTTCAAGGCTGGTCTCGTGGAGACTGTTTTAAAATTCGTGATTTCGCTGTTATTATTACCCGTGTTATGTACGACTGACTTCTCTCTTCTTTTTTTCTTCTCTCCGTTCTGCGTCACTGTAACAGACCACGAAGTTCTCTTGGAATTAGATACTTTGCGGTAAAACACTAAAATTCGTATGGACATCGACCCTGAATTCACGTGGCCGTCAGTGCACCGTGAACCTCAGCGAATTTGTTGTTTTTACGGGAAAAGTGCATTAGCCTCGTTGAATAAAAAAAAGTGTAAACTCCGGTACAGAATCTATCCGGTTACCTAGGAAAATGCAGAAACTGATTACAAAGCTTTCCTATATGCTTTTACTCATATGTATCTTTAAACGCGGAGCCTGTCCCGTGACTGGACATGCGACGAATTCAAGCGACCGCATACGAAATCATTAAGTCAAACAGCCAGGACCGGGACAAAGTTTGCCGAAATAATTTCCATCTATTATAAAGCAAAATTGCAAAAGTCGGCGCGCCTGTTTCGCTGCAGGGTCGGCTGTCTGTAAAAATTTGCAGATCGGCAACATAAAACCAGTTGGACGTATATAGGAGGAGCAAGAGGTTCCCGGATGATTTACACACTCCCGATGATTTCGTAGCGCATCTCCCCCGTCGATACTTATCGTCCCGTAACTTTTAAATGGATCGAGACGATCCACTTAGCCTCGAAAATCGCTCAGAGCTCTGCTATAGAAAATATACAGCGAGCTATATATCTCAAATGAGAAACGAGAGAGTCCCGCGCGCAATACCGAAGAAGTTCTCAAACGAGGCGATTCAGCATCGAGAATCCGAGTTTCTCCATTGTCTTTCGTCCGCGCCGTCTTAAATCCTCCAGAGCCGCAGACCCAAGCGCAGACGTTGTCTGCCGTCCGCAAGTATCGTGTCTCGCAGGACGTCGCGATAACTCGACTCCAGCGGCGAAAAGGGCCAAAAAAGGTTCCACGCAGTTTCACCGCGTTAACAGCGAAACGGTCTATCCTTTCGATGGGACGCGCAGTGAAGTAGCAATGTGGCTGTTTCGTCCGGACATTTCGGAATAACGATTCGCGAAACTCAAACGAATGGAGGTTAGAAGGCAGTCTCGGAATGTCAAGCGTTTCGAAAGGGGAAAGGACGGCGCCCGTAGTACCCTGCCATATTAAATGTCTATACGCATGTAAGTACATACGCGACTGAAGCGCAAACGCGTACAGCCCGCCGTGAGTGAACGAGAGAAACGGTGAAACATATTTGCGCGAAAGCCGTTCAAAAGTGAAACCGTTTATTCGGACGTATAGCGGGAGGAGAAAAAAGCCTCCGTACTCCCCTCCCTTGCTCCTCCCACCTCACTCTCTCTCTCTCTCTCTCTCTCTCTCTCTCTCTTAGGCGCCCGTCTGTTTGTATAAGTGATGCGGTCATAGGCGCGAGGGACTATTTACGCCGGTGAAAATGGTCGTTCGGAGTCGTATACATCGGCAAAGCCCGAAACCTCGTGTATTGCGCAATTTTTACGCCATCCATCCTCCGAACGAAGCAGGTCACCTCTACAGGCGAAATGCAAACTCGGCTTTAAGGAGACGAGAAGAGACGATAGAATCGGAGACAGGGACCACTCTTCGTAACTTTGCGACTTGCAAAAGCCGTCGATATATTATATCCTCATAGAGGGGGTTTTACTGTAACAGCCAATGGGAACCCTTGGCACCACTTGTCGATCCTTCTGAACTGGTACTATTGATTTTCTCTGAAATATTGTTGCCCATAAATAACGCGAAATGGGCACAGCGCACTTTGTTTCTATGAACCGAGTACTCCCTGTACGCACGTATTAAGTACGCTTAAGGAGTCGACTTATTCGGATCCACTCGCTGCAGTGAAACTAAGGGAATAATTTTAGCGAGGGAAAACTCTTAGATAACTGACAGTCAGATATGTATACCTGATCGGAGCTTATTTTAAGATTGGACGTCTAAAGTAATCTATTGTACATTCTTCGTTCCGATGCCATTAAGAGAGCCAATGATTTTCTATCGTTTTGAATCCTCCATTATTTCATTCGTTGAATAGAATCGACCGGAAATGAGAATTGGCAAGATCCGAGAGCGACCAATTTCCTAGAGAGCCATACGACACTACTGGAATCCAGCACAATGATGATGTTTCATATATATGTATATATCTGTATATGTATATACTATACATATGAATACACATATACATACACACTCCACAGAAATCACAGGACGCTATTACATCTCTTAAACTTATATTACCCATACATTCGTATACGTCCACATATGTACATTGATAATTTGCATATCGTCCGTTACACTTTGCGAAAAAGATAAGTCCGGTTGAGATCCACTTTCTACGAGTACGAGTATACACGGTATATATAACTATACTGATATATACCTTATGTCGCCAAGTTCTGCGAGGACATTCACAGAAAACTTTAAAATTCGATCTGAAAGTTTTAAGAAATTTCGCCATACTTAATAACCTCAGTTTATCTCTCATTGTCGACCTCAACATTTTGCCTACTTAAAGTTTGTCTGAATAATAGTCAATAAAGATTTGCCATTGATGGTTAACTTAATCCTAGTAATTTGAAGAATTATATCCCGCAGGATTGCCAGTATCCTAGAATCAAGATCCTTTACGTGTTTCGAGGGACAGCACATCGCATAGTGATTTTTAGTGGTACATGGTTCATGCTTTGAATACTGAAATACGCTTTCCCTCAGCATCCATCAGACCTGGTCGCCATGGAGATATAATCTCCCACCGACCTTTCTTCTCTATAACAGTTCGTGCCAGCATCCGTATCGCAGTATCACTGAATTCTTGGACCGCGTATCCTCAAGGTTCTCTTATCAAACCAACCGCAAACTGTGCAAAGATCTTATTTCATTGGTCTCTCGGTTTTAAGCTTCGGATTCACCATTCGTATTCATAATACGACTGGATAGAGAACAGTCGCTTCCTGCTGAATAACCTCCGAGAGCACTCGGAGGTTGAAGATCGTTATAATATTTTGTCTCGAAATAAGTTTGCGCAAAAATACGGAAATAAGTAAACGTCAATAAAAAAAATTATCTGCAAGTCTTGGAATTTTTATCACATGAATTAGCGTGTACATGAAACATTTACATATAGATATATACATACGAGAATTATATAACAAGGATATCGCTTAAAATCCTCCACATACGACACTCGATATAGGTATATGCAATTAGATGTTATTAAAACGTATTACGTATACCGATGAAAGCTTAATTGGAATTTCGCACGGATTCGATTGGGCGAGACAACGACTCTGAATATAAGTGAAACTCGCATGCGCATTGTTTCACAATCCGAACGTTCTTCCGGATGGGTTATCGTGGCTGGAACTAAGCAACAGAGAGCTATTGTTCTTTTCAAGGAAAGTTTTGCTTTCGAGCATAGAGAAGAGCCGTGGTCGGTATATAATATAAAATAGATATAGATAGCGAGCGCCACAGTGTATAAGCCCGCTTTACACGATAGCACAATTGTGTTTTGTGTTGACGATGTTAACGAGTGAATATATAACACATTTAATCTATAAGCCGCAGGGCGTGAAAATTCGAAGGAATTATAATAGGGAAAAGCGTGATAATGAGCATCGTGGGGATGGCGCGGATAGAAGTGGTGGGGAAGGACGAGGAAAGGGAAGAGTCTCTAAGGCGGAGAAAACGTCAGCGAGACAGGCAGTAGATAGGAGAGGGATACTCGAGTGACTGATACGACCCTGTTTCTAAATGGTTTAACATTTGCATAATTCACAAATACTGCCGTTAGTCGATTACGATACTGTACGGACGTCAGTTTAGAAAGGAACTGACATGCAGCGCCACCATACGTGAAATCCAAAGAGATTTAGCCGTACATTAATTTTCATACGTAACCGTGCCAGTCGATGGGTCTAAGATAATCAATGTGGGTACGGGATGGGATGAAATAAAGTTTTAAAAATGAAATTGGAATCGGAGTCGAAAAAAAAGGCAGGTCATATGGGGCACTGGCAGAGGCGTGATTGGGAACGTAATACCGCAGCTTCCTTGTCGTACGAAGTTCCGGTTTCATTTCAGGCGAATTCGATCAGGCAATTCAAATGTATTCATTGAATTCCTTTTCATCCATTATCTAGGATATTGACTTTGCTTAGGATCCCCTATCACCCATCGATCTTCGATCTAGGGCAATTTCATGTTGCGGAATGCGAACGTCTGCTGCCTTGCACTTCCAGTCGGTTTGCAGAGGTAAACGACGCGCTTGTTCGCACTTGGTCGCCTTCCTTTTTCTTTCTTCATTGATTTCCATCGGTTTAGTTTTAACTCGGAAGGGATTCAATTTACTCGCAGCTCGCTCACACGCACGTATCGGATCTCTGTCTCACGCGAAAAGATCTACGTCCCATAGGGAGTCACTCTCTCCGTCGTTTCTCTCTTGCGCTCGGCGCTCTCCTTTACGTCGGAGCTTGTACCAGTTGTGCCGCGACGAACCGGCAGCCCCGGTCCAGAATTAGAAAACAGAATGAAACGAGCCTGTCCGGGACGAGGTGGAACTTCATTTTTCGGAAGGTCTCGACGGTTCCAGGGATGAAAAGATTATTTTCCCAAAAGGTCCGTCAATTGCAGGAGCAACAAGCACGTGTACTCGAGGGAATTTACGAGTAATTTACGAGTAAAAACGAGCTCCAGGAGATTAAAGTACGAGCAATCCGAAGCATGTGTCATGGCTCGAACTGTAAAATAGCCATGTTCCACATAGCCGTGTGAGCGCGAGTGCGCGCGCGCGCGCGCTCTTGGCGACAAAACAGGGAAAGTGAAGATGGAAGAAGTATCATGGGAGGAGAAAGAGGGTCTCGGATAGCGCATATAGGGGCGAGGGGTCATGTTCACTTTGGAGCCAGCGGGGGCCTATTTGGGTGCACGGGTGGGAAGTGAGGTCGAGGAGTAGCCAACGTAGAGGGAGAAAAAAGAGGATGCAAATATTGGAGAAACGTACGAGCGAAAGAGAGATGACGACAGAAGGGTTACGGTGGAGGGGATGGATCTAGAGGAGGGAGCGATGCACGAGGTAAGGAGAGGAGGAAGAGGGGGGACGATGGGTATAGCCTGCACGAAAGAGAGAAAGAGAGACGCGCGAGTGGGGTGGGAGGGGGGCGAAAGGGGTAGGTAGGCGCGTGCCACTTAGACCGCGAGAAACGCGGTCACAGCCTCGGCCCGTCTGCTTCGTCGGCTAACAGCTCAGCACGCAGCCACGGAACCGAGTTTGACAAACTCTAGCATCGAGGTGCCATGCTCTCCGAACCGGAGGTTTGGCCCTGTTCCCCTGTACAAAGACGATCGTCTACAGGGAAAGGGTTATGAGGTTCGATCGACAGATACGTCCGTTCGGTACCGACGGAGCACAGGAAGACCAGGCAGATGGAGTGATGAGGATGGTGGAAGGAAAAAAGGGATAAAAAATTTGAAGGAGCCTTCAAGTTTTACCTGGCAGTGAATTGTGAATGGGACTTGAGGATGATTCCGCTGGCGATTTCGTTATGAGAGATAACTATCGTAAATTTCTTACGATTACGAAGTGTATATCCAGAGTAAAGAGCGGGAGTCCTCATAATTCTGATCCTTGAATGAGAAGGTCGTGTCACGTGGGTCCGCTCACGGTTCGTGCATTCGCGATATAGTCACTTGCCCCCAAAACCCTCATTCCTTGATGCGCCAGAGATATCTCCTTTTCCGCAGTTTTCTCTAATTGAACTAGTTTCGAGATGAGGTTTTCAGTCCTCCCTGGGACAGAGGTTCTCCGCGCTGAAATATCTAAGGCCGAGGCATTTCACTCGCGGGCGGGATTAATCGGATATTCCGTGTCTCGTCGTATGGGATATCTTTCGAAAGTGTCCTAGGATGCTTTCACGCTTGAGATGGACCACAGGCTGTCAAGAAGTAGACACGTGTTAACGTAACGTACGTTAAGTACAGGGAAGTCCGGTGTAAGTTGAAACGCGATATCCAATCAAATAAAAGCATTTAATTTGCCGTATATTGGTAATGAACTAATTACAGTTGTCCGATCAGCTGGAGATTTGCTTCAAAAAATTTATAAAAATTTTCCCAAAAAATTCTTCTAAATCATCGCTAACATTAATGAAGATATAATTCGTTCGCGATTCAATCGAAATACGTTTCTCCTATGTTATGGAGTTAATTCGACGGCACGAAGGTCTTATCACTCGTCTCTTATAAAGATCGTCCAAATTTCTATCCAGCATCCGTCACCACTAAGGGCATATTCGGGGAAACTGATCGGCTCTAGAATTCGAATGATAACTTTCGAGCCAGCACATCGTTCATATTTTTCTATAGCCCTAACGATATTTTATTCTTTTCGTCTTGCAGCAGCGTCCTACATTCGACAGCTGCTCCTATACTACCTATACCATTCCTTTACGTGGCCCCTTCGTTCCACTCCTTTCTGACCCTGGTTATATTTAGTCGATATTTCATCCGTTTTACGCTCAACCCGGTCAAGCTGATTATTGCATAGCGGCACCGCAAGCACGACTTCGCAAGCCACGTGGTATAAGGATACTCGACCTCGACAGCTTCCATCTGTTTTCGCGATTACACGCATTAAGTTTATACACGAAAGCATCACGTGCTACGTGCGCGATATATACGTATATTACGATATTGTTCATCGAGTCAAAATTTCAATAGTAATTGCCTGCCTTAATGAGGCAACGAGAAGGTAAAATAAAAAGATCATTACGCTCGATTCCTTCGCTCTAAATATGTTCTACCGTACGATCGAGTTCGACGTGACTCCAGAATAAATGTCGATTGTAAATAAAGCCAACGTGAAGAAAATTTCCGGTTAGATAAAACGACGATAAAACTTTTCCTAAGGAATCAACAAGAACTACAATTTCAGTTCGAGTTGATTGCAGCACATCGAGAAGACTCGTTAGGAGGAACCAGTCAACGGGTTAGGACATCGAGAACACGTGAATAGGTATAGATGTCACTGATAACTGATGAGATGCATGCGCGTTTACAGTGTCGAACTTGTAGCTATATACCTGTATATATTTACATAAAATAGATGCCAAGTCTTATGTCGTCATATGTAAAAACCAAATACACATATAGCAACACAATGAAAAGTCGATCGCGTAAAAGTCGAAAGGAGAATTTTCTCCGATAAGGCTAATTGAAGTGCTCGAATGAAACTAGGCTGGTACCGTAACAGAGAAGGTCGTCGGGGACGTCGCTGAGGAGAAGAGCGTAGCCGTTCAAGTGGCACGTATAGTAGTACCGCGTATCGCTCGGTAAGCCCAGAAATAACAAGCGTCGAGAGACATAGAAGAGAATTTACGAGCTCCAAATCGCAACTGGCGTAAGACGTACGGAACGACGCGAACTAAGCGCAATTTTCCGTAGTACCCGGTGACGTTTACGAGGCCTGATAGGTCTTCTCTTCTTGTCGTTGCAATGTGGACCGCGCCCTGAGCCATTGCCCTGGCACATAACAGTCCACTGCTGCTCTCTTGACTTCAGCCAAGAGGGTCTATAGGAAGTGAAGAAGCGACCGTGAAACGAGAGAAAGAGAGAGGAGTAGCTAAAGACTTGGTATAAGTGGAAACGAGAGAAGACGAATCTGCTGAACGAACCAAGGAGAAGGATGGAAAGAAGCAGATCTAAAAGGCGAAGCAGCAAGCAATCAAAGGCACACGCACGATACCAACCGAGAGGAGCAGAAAGAAGAAGAAGAAGAAGAAGAAGAAGAAGAAGAAGAAGCAAAAGCAGGAAGAAGGCAGGTATCGTACAAATTGTAACTTCACGGTTCGAGGGTACGAAGTGGGCCGTTCGGTTCGAGACGCACGGCTGGTACTGTTTGTCGGAAGGTGGGTAGAAGCAGAGAGTCGGGATGGGGGGAGGTACCTACCTACCTTCACACTGGTACCTGGCTAAGGTAGGTGAGGTAGGTGAAGTAGGTAAATAGCGTACCGGTGACCCGTCACCTGCGCTCTCGTTCTATCGAGAGCAGCACGGTGGGAGAGGAGAAGACGGAACGAAATACCAGCAGTGCTGATGGGGAGATTGCTTCTCTTCTAATAGGTCCTTTGCACATTGAGCGTCCCAAGGTCTTGAGAAGATGTCACTCATTAGGAGTAACGCAAGCAGCGGTACGTATCGCTCTGGGATCTTCGAAAAAGAGTCGCTCGCGCACGCGATACGTTGGTTCCGAAGAAACTGAGGGAAATAAAGAAAAAGAGAAAAAAAGGGGGCTAATTGAGAACGCAAGAGAGACTGGTGTGCGTACTATAAGGTCACTGAAAAGTCTGCAGGCAGGAGGCGAAGAATGAGGAACGAGATTGCGTTAAGTAACGTTATACATATACGTTATTGATACGCTCTAGGCTAGCGCACCAATTGAGTCATACAGGTATTCGCTCTGTATGATCGAGCGAAGAATGACGTGACGTTGCGTCACGAGCGTCTGTGTAAGACGGAAATTTTATCTAACCTAAATTTAGGTGATATTAACCTGCCGTTGAAGATCTTACGTTAAAATTGGAATTCGAGATGTGCAGATGCGGGATCGTCGGCAGGGACGGAGGAGTATCGTGTCATCGTGATTATTAATTCTCCGTGTCTCGTGGGAAATATAAGAATATCCTTAGTGTACCGCTTCACTTGCAGAAATCGCGTAACGGTGAATTTATTGCAACGATAAAGCCGCACTAATTATTCACCAGTGTATTACATCTTTTTCTATACCACGTTTCTATACATATAAATATATATATAAACTTGTCGATCGTATAGTTTAAGGATAGGAAACATAAAGGGGCATTCACAACAGGGAGCTGATGCTACCATACCTTGGGACATCAAAGCATTGGAATGCTAACCTGTCCTAACCTAACGAAACATTTTCTAAGCCCATAAAAACTCCGGATGTCTGGCATTAAAAGAATTTTAAAAAATTTGGTGCGACACCCCGCTTGATGGCTCTCAAAACACAGCTGTTACGCTGAAAGTCCTTTGAGGACAGACCTCGAAACAGCAAGATTTCCTTAAAATAGCCAATACGTAAATTAAATCGTCCCGAAAATAGCCCAACGTCAAGTTTATACCTATATATACACATACCATACATGAAAACATAAAGCCCGGCTCACATACGGTAATAGTTAAAGCTGAGAGGTAACCATACCTATGTATATACATATATCTATATTTTTGCCTTTCTTTCCGAGCGAAATATCAATAAGATAAAAAGCATTTCGGTTCGCCGCTTCCCAATGGAAAACCCCTCTATTCAGATTGCTTGTGAACGCGGAAAAGCCCGAAGCTTTTATTTTCCGCTCGTTCCACACTTGAACCAACGGGCGTTCCTGATGGCTACCAGAGACCAGTGGTACATGTGTGTATGTCTCTGTATATATACAATATATATAAACTTTTTATCTATAACGCCGCTAGCTATCCACTTCCTCCCTCTGTCCTTCTTCCTCTACCTTGTACCATATAACCTATACCTACGTTACAGTATGACCGTTGCCATAAACCGGGTAGGATGATTTGGTTAACTGTCTGCTGGCTGCTCGTCATGCAGGGAGAATGACTAGGTCGCTCGATACAATTATGGCCATCGTGCTGCTCTACGCTATCTCAGAGGCAGTTTAACATCGGAACCAGGCCAACATTGGCAGGAGACGAGTCCCATGTGCATTATCAGGAATGTCTATAGGATTTTGGGGTTTCGATCGATATTACAGACTTAGCTTACGTATCAGGTAAAATGGCTGACACGAAGTAGATGCGCTACCGAATTGTTCTTTGACGTGAATGTTTTTACAATATTTTAGTATCAAATGACTTAATAGGGAAATCCTTTTTACGCTCTTCACTCTGACGGGTATAACGAGTCTCGCTGTGTATTTTATTCAGTATATAACGCTTTGATATAAAAATAAAAAGAAAAAAATACTGACTGAAATTTAACGAGCGCGACTGGCACTTTGCGTGATATCAAGAAGTAATAATAATTATATCATACGATTGCACGTGTGAAAGTTAAATTACCACTTACGTCTTATGGTCTAGTGTAAGAAAGCTTGCGAGAAATGGAGTTTAGTCCAATTGGAATCTCTAGAGTGATTAACTAATTACGAAAGTTCGATGGATACTTAATTCTTTTGTTGAGTGCAAATTATTATGAATAATTTTTCTTATCTATTCTGGATAAATTATCGAAGATTTCTTTACTGTATTAAGAACGTTTAAAACTTACTTTAAGTACATGATGTGTCATAACAATTGATAAGAAATTGTATGTATTCTACGTATTGCCAATAAAACATACATCCTGAAAAATGTCAACTCTCACTCCCCATAAAAAAAAATAAAATTATTAGAAAAAAATACAAGCTATCAAACCTCAGTGTAACACTGGATTCCAGCACTGACTTCCATGGACAGACAAACAGCACTAGTGGAGTAATCTGCTGTTACCTGGAAACTGTAAACAATGAAGACGCTCGCGCTAGAATCTGAAACAAATAAAGGAAAAAGTCAATGTAAAACAGTTCTACTATAAAAATCGGCATAGCATTAACTTCCTGGTGGAATAAAATTCACGTCAAGAAAGCTAGAACCGGCATAACGAAAAAAATGGAAATAAAACTTATTGCCAGATGAAGATTTATTCAACAGTCATGATATACATATATATATATATATATATATAAAAAAATAAAATAAAAAATCACTAAGTGTTAATTTACAAAAATGTTAATTTACAAATTTGTCTACCGATAGACACCCAGAATTTTGTAATAGACTTGCTCAATCTCGATGTTTTATAAAACAAACAATGAGCGATATTAAGTTCAAAATAGATAAGAACTAAAACACGTAATCCAAATAGCAAACAATAATTTCAGCAAATCCCACAATAGATCCACTCCAGGAATACCAGTACCTACCAAGTGCAATCCTGATAACTGATTGTTCGGCCGTCCAAGAGCAATTAACTTCCATCATTAAGCATTCCCGCGTCGCGTGGAATCGCAAGCAAGCGTCGTGGAACGCACTCGGTGCAATATGCAGCATCGGATATGTAAATTGGAACTGTTCGAGCATGAATCGCGAGCGCCTATCGCAGTGGCATGAATAATTTGGTTCCGTGTCAATGACGTCGTCTGCTAATAGTAACGTAGCGACAAGAACGCATAACGCCAGCAAAAGAGCACGCGTATACAATGACGTCACGAGCGAATAAAACAAAGAAATTACATCGGACAATATATCGGCAAGAAAAGCAATTGAAAAGTCCAAGAAAGCTTCAGATATTCCGGCCGAATTAAACACCTCAGTAAAATTCCCAATTAGTCCTGTACTGGCCGAGCGGAAACTCAGGCCCTGGAGTTGCCAAAGAAAGTTTTCGCTAGGGTAGTACCTAGCAGCGACGTCAAAAAATCGCCGTTGTTAAGAACGCACCCATTGAGCGTAAAAGCCACACCTGAATCCTCGGCATACCGATATACGTATATAAACTGGATAAGCAGCTAGGCCGTAAGATTAGGTATAGGTAAGTAGATAGTTAGGTTGGATAAATAGGGTGGATAGGTACACTGCGTACGCGTGATAAAAAAAAGGTACACAGTAGGTGCACGTATCCCGCAGCTCTCTTTGTGCGCAGAGTGTAAAACGTAACGCGGCGACGTACCTCTCGTGCGACACAATAAGAACGCAATCGCTTGGCGTCCCTACTTTCAGTTCCATGGGGCCTAAGATCTTGTTGAGTGTGTTCGTAAACAGTAAAAATCGTCTACAAGGGCCGAGTATGAGGTAACGTTAAATTACCTATTTGTATAGAGAAGTCAAAACCCTGAGGAATAAATTACACATCCTTTCACACAATTTCAGTTAAAAACGTTCGTCATTAACGCGGATGGCGTCGGCAAGTGATAATTTAAGCAACCTCGTTCTACTGGCCTTTCTGCAACCATGGCGATTAACGCTCTCGAATATACGAAATGTTACATTGAAAAGCGAGATCCGAATATCTCCGAAGATCGAAACGCGTGACTTCTTTATGTCCTCCGCAGTTCGTTTGTGTATCAGGCTTGAGGAAATCACGTGGCCCCGCGCTTACATTATAGGTATACACTTATCATCCGAAAGTCTGGAATCGTGTGTGCCAGCCGAACGACAGTGTCGAAAGTGGCCCGACGTATCAATTTGCAAAGTGTTTAAAAAAGAAAAGAGGAATCTGATAAGACACGTAAGCGTGTATACAAAGTGTCTAGAGAAGCAATGGCGTCTTCCAGTTGGACCCAAGTGCCCTTCTTTCTTGTATAAAAGAGACTCGAGCTCTCGCGCAGTTGGTTTCCTGTCTTGGCTGTTGGGTAACGTAAGCGGCACACGTGAGGATTTACATGATGCCAAAATACACGCAGTCGTTATACCAGCTCGCGAATAAGAAACAGTGGGTGGATCCAGTAGGGATTAAATATATATATACATATATATATTTGTATAATAGGTGCTACAGTATAACATACATAAGCATAATGTGAGAAGCTAGAAAGAAAAGATCGGTTAGACTGGATCGGATCGATGCTGTTGCGTGGGCAGGTTAAATGTAATGAGGAAGTGTCCGTAAAATGTTATAGTGGAGTAGGTTACGTAGATAACTCGTTACGTAGTAGTATATAATGCGCTGTCAAGTGAGCACGTGGGCTCGATTGCTTTTGACTAGTAAGAACTGCTATATAGGTGAATACGATAAAAAGTAAGACAAAAAATATATTGTACGAGGAGGTTCGCTTGAATTGTCGGAATAATATACCTTGGCGAGAATAGCTGACGCACTGTATATATAATACAAAAGTTGGTGGAAGAATGTGAAGAGAACGTAAAAAAAAAAAAAAAAAAAGAAGAAGAAATTAATCGATAATCGATTACGCACATGCGTTAGGTGTAAATTAATTCAGCTGACATTTTTGAACATTGAAATGACAATGGATTTAATTATGAGAAAGAATATTTTTATATTACTCAACCTCGCGGGAATCCTCCAATTTTCTTTTGTCAGTCTTTCTCCTCCGCTTATCTACGATCTTATCTAATCCGGTCGAGGTCCTCGAATGTGTGCAGAATTCGTCGAGAATTCGTCCGTTATGTCGCACGAGGGCGAATGGAAACGAAGCATTTGATATCGGGCTGCGGCCAGCGTGCGTTGATATTAGCATTTATTTATATCTCTTGACCTCAAATATGTGTCTACTTCCTTTTCTCTCCGTAACCCTCTCGCAGTCTCGTACTCTGGTGCCACGGGATCGGGCACGCCCCCTTTTTCGAGGTTAACACCGTTGGACGATATCGTCAAATCCGGAATATTTAGGTAAAGCTTGATATAAGTTTGCTTAGTTAATACACATAGGCATGTAGCGGATAGTCTCTATGGTGAAATATAATAGTGACGTATGCGGCCTTAGATGTTCATTGGACAATAATATATCCAGAGAGAAATATTTAGAAAGGACCGAAAATACTCACTCTGAGGTCTGGCCTGGTGGAATTCGAAACTCTTATATCGATATATGCCAATGCGCGTAGGGGAGTTTGAGATTATACATTTTTTTTCGTTAATATATCAGGGCACTCGCGTATGGATATAACACATTTGCATATAAATATACATATGTATTTTCCACCCATGGAATCTGTCCGATAAGAGATAATAGACACGGATGAGCAATCGTTTAGAATAGTATGTATTATGCGAAATCTCTATGACTTTAAGGAAAATCATATTTGTGGCATCTATTGGTAATAGCTAATAACGATAGTGATAAGTGGTTATGAAATTCTCATTAAGCGATTGGAGTCGTAAGCGAAATAGCTGCTACTGCAATTTCTAAAAGTCTATAAATGGACTGATAGTACTTTTAAATTTAGATATTAATGCGATATTTGTATATCAACCCAAAAAGAAAGATATTCCAAATAATAGAATTACATTAATATCAATATATATTTACCATACGAGTACAACCAATTGATTTGTAATTACGTAAGAGTCAGGAACTGAATTGCTTTTTCACGTGACACGCTTATGCAATATCGTTTAAATACAGTGAAACTACCGTACACTATATGTCAGCCTATAAAGTTAAAATGACGTAACTGAAATATCACTTAAAATAAAATTTCGTTTATAAAAAAAAAAAATTGGATTTGATCCATAAACATATTTACACGTAAACTGCTGTATCTGTGTAAAGTTTGCGATTGACAAGGTCGCCCATATGTGTATCGAATCGCATCCTGCACGCAGTATAATAATTCAACGTGATTATATTTATGATACGACGACCTAAATCCCCTTCAGTTTTAATTGACATACGATCATCCCATCGATCTTTAAAGGAAAGAGTGAAAGAGTTAGGGGAACAAATCGAGGCGTCACCTATAAGCCAGGGCGGACCGGATCATTCATTCGCTTCAAGGTCAAAGCCATAAATTCTCTCGTTGAATTAGTCAGCAGTGTAAAGTGCCGACACGATTCTTAAAACGATCGCTGAGATCGTCTAAAAGACAAGGTCGAAGATCAGACGTTCGACTAATCGGTTACTCAATCGATAATAATTAATTAATAATTAACGAGCATCGAAAAATAAAACTGTAAATACCATCGACACAGATATACATACATGGATAACATATCCTATAGCTTTACGATCATCGTCAGTTAGAATCTTCAATGACAATTCTAAGCACAGTATAGGAGTCTCAGAATCCGAATTATTTGATTTTCCTTGCTCTTTTCTCCTAATCATTTTACTTTTTGTCCACAATTTTTATAATTCAACGATACGAGATCATCATGCCAATCGCAATAGGTTACGTCGAAGTGGATGGCTACGTGATAAGAATCATCTAAAAGTGCACGAAGATCCTTGATAATTATGTGATTCTTGGGTATTATACCTATAGGAAGCTGGAAAGCCTTTGACTTCCATTTCCCTCGGAATAATCATTGGATCTGAAGGTTGATAACCCAATTACGCGAAAGCAGCTGTATTGGTTTATCGAATAGGAAATATATGCTTACTGGACATATGGTACGTATTGGTTTTTCTTTTCTACTGAGGAAGTCTGGAGCGAATCAATAAATTGGCTGTCCTATTGAAAGTGACTGTTATTGAGATATTCAGGCTATGTACATTTTGTCAAATCATATTAAAAATTGACATACTGGGACGGCAGAAGACTTTTTTTTTTTTTAAGGATTAATTAACGAGCGTAGGAAGAGAAGTGAGTCCACATGTTTCTCAGCGTTAATCTCGCGCTATAAGCACGATTCGTTTTTAACGTTGATGGGATATGGCGAGTCTATTGATGGCAATTATGCAATAGCACATAAACGAAGGAGCCAACGAGGCGTTAATTGGCTGGCTCATAAATCGCGACTCGTGACCGGGTTACGAATCTTTAATATTTATGTTGAATGTCCTGTTTCCGATGCGAGGAATTTCAATCAATTAATTCTTTATGATTGGTTTGATAACCTTCTCTATTCTCTGTTTGTACTGTATTTACGTAAGGCAAGCGCCAGATGAGTAATTATTCGTAAAAGTAGATAATGAAGAAAAAAATTTTAATATCAATCTTTTAAGACTCTTCAATTGACTTCGTCATATCGTTATCCGGGGGGGCAGCAGGTTTCACTCTGCCTGAACTCAGGAAGTTATTAATTTTACAAAATTTTATTTTCTGCTTTTCAGTACACGTCTTACTTTATGTAGAAAAGTGTTGGTATTGAAAAGTTCGTTTTTACCTATTTTCCCCATTTTCCGAGAACTAAGCACAACTGTCATTCGTCGGGAAATGATTTACGAAACAATGTTTTGACATCGACAACCATGTGGACGAAAGTATAGAAAAGCTGTTAAAAAAAATTACAGTAGCCGTGTCGTGTGAAATAGATTTAACGTAAAGTAGATAGGACACCCGAGATATTTTATTCAGCCGCGTTCGAAGAAACTTTGCTGTTACCTCCTTCTTGGACATTTCTTAGTGGGGAAAAAAATGAAAAGAAGTACGATAAGGAAAACTTTCACAGTAGTAGAGTTATACGTCGCTATACAGTACGTGATTACATTTCAAGATAAATATATGTATACCTGTGCATAGACACCATATGGGAGTCGTGAATTCTTGATTGCTAGTTTCCAGATACTCCGACAAAACGTCATACAGAAATACTCGTTTGGTTTTCTCGTAAAAGTTGTATAGTAAATTTTCAAGAAAGATAGCGACAGGTACTGTAAAAGAAAGTAAGCGAGTACATTGATTACGTATACGTACTACGAGAATCTAAAATTAAATTAAATCGATTAAAATATATGCAGATAAATCCCGATCTGTATCAGAATTGAAATGACAAAAGATATCTATACTGGTAGGTGTAGGTGCTTGAAATGTGCAGACTTTCTCACGATGCCCGTTTCCGAGAGAAAATCAAATTCCCTATATCAATAGCGTTGATCGCGATACACAGAGCACAAGGAGGGAACGTAGATCGAGGAGAGAGAAGAGATTTCACGATCCAGAAGATATCGAATCATTATATGTTTTGCTCTACTGTAGAAAGCCTATTGCTAGTTATACTTTTTCTAAAGACAAAGTCTGCCTCTTGAAGTCGTGATCCCCTCGCGACTGGAGCCCCAGAGACCCAGTCGAGAGAGTTCACTTTACTTTCCCTCGCGAGGAAAGGCATATCTTTAAGAAACTCCTAATACCGGCTCCATAACCAGTATCAATAAAAATTTGCTAATTCCGAATCGATTGAAAATAAATGAATTACATCGTATTGTATGAAGATTTCTTTTTTAGTATCACCGTTAAAAATTTTTTTTATATCGATTTCGTAACTAAACATTTTTTCCATTGTAAATGGAGCAGTAGTATAAACAAAATTGTCTCCGCTTAACCACCGAGTAATCTGGTCTGTCGGCTTTGGTTCGATAGCGAAATCCAATGTGTCGTCTTGCGCGACGTATTTTTCTAACTGACTGTCCGAGAGAAATTACGTATTGCGATGTAACGAGAAGATGGGAAAATATTCCAGGTCGGCTCCATCGCGTGGGTTGGTATACCGATCGCACGTAGAGAAAGGTTTTATCGAATCTCGGGTATCCTCGGAGAGGCAAAAATAATCGCATCCCCTAGAGGGAAGTTCAGGAACGAGAGGATTCTCTTTCCTGGAATCTGAAATAGCGTTGACTTTTGTAAAATACAGAAAATTCATGAATTTCACACGGGAGATACGAGAGCAGAATAGTAGCGCATTTGTCCCGTGCAGCTGTTCTATGTTTGAAGAGTTACACGAGGAGGAGGTATACATATACATATATCTATATTCACTGAGGCTGAAAGCCTAGAGAGGCAGACGTACATACATACTTATGCTCAAGTGTTACTGATGAAATTTGACAGCTGTCACACGATTATTTTGATCGAGTATGTGATGACGGTGCACCGTGAGAAAGTTAACAAATTTATGAAGATGATCAGCAAACAGTGAAACTGCAGGAAAAATACATTGTTGATAAAATATCAAAATATAATTTTTTATCAAGAATTTCTTCTTGGATCGACGGAGAGATTTTTAACATTTTCAATGTTTACCGTGAGTGCGAGAGAGACAGTCTTATGAGGACTTACGTGCGTAAGAGGAAGACAGACGCACGTTCAGCCAGAATCTTCATAACTACTTTCTTAACAAATTTTTTTACCCTATGCACCCGTCTCGAAATGATCATAACCTAACCCAGTACCAAGCACGTGACAGCTGTCACGCAGCATACAGGATCACATTATATCGGTGAAATTAGGAAACGTCAATAGCGCCACTGGATTCAAGGTATAATTTCAGCCATAACATTCCTTGTTCCTTGAAAATGTTTCAAATCCAAGGAATTTCAGTCACGAGAAGGAAAACCCGCTCCGCGATAATTTGTCATCGAATTTTGTGGAGACTCCAGAACCTATATGTCGGACACTCTTCGTCTCTCTACCTCACGGTACGTGCATACGGCAAAAAAAGAGAGGTAGGAGAATAGGCCGCAGGCAAGGTTACGTCGAACAAAAAGGAACACGCGACTTGCGGGAGATCTATATAACGAACGCGTTACAAATGAGAATTGATTACCTGAAAATTGACGGGAATTAGCTTGGAGTCGAATGTCGAGGGTTATGTAAAAGATGTACGGTATTGCAGCCTCAAAGCAATTGGAATCCTTTCTTCCCCTTTGCAGATTTGAGCTAGCTCAAAAAATGACGGAGTTACCCTCTTGGGGTACAAACGAAATGAAGAGGGGTACAAACGGTTCTAAATAAATCCCTGCAAGCGGAATTCAATTTACTCAAAGTTGAAATCAAATGGAAATCAAAGTGATACAAAGATGTACAAATGGGGTACAATCGAATCGCGTTTTGAAAATTAAAATATATTTAAGTCGGGTGCCAGGTTCACATAGGTCCACGCACGTTATTAATTTCTCACGCGGAACGGCCAACAATAATTGAAGCCAGTCATTATGTCACGTAGCACAGACCTCCCGCGTAGCGATACGATGTAGCGTGTAACAAGATAATCTCACCTGATGCCCTGACACCTGTGCGAATACTGTTCCTCAATTTAACGAAAATCAAATTGTTAAGCCCCAAGACGCTTCGTCGAAGACGCCCCGAGGGTCTTACCTTTTGAACAGATAATTCCGCAAAGAAGACTCTCTCATAAGATGGGGGCAGTGACGGATCATTTTAATAAAGGGCTTTTCAATGTTTCACAAGGATCACAGAGTCCTTAGTAAATCGATAGAGCGACTGAGATTTTGTCGTTACACGAGGATTCGCAGAAGAAACAGGATAAACGTAAGGAGCCTAGGGGACTCTTTGAAATTGATCCTGGGAAAGAGATGGCACCTCGAAATATATTTTACTCGCACATGGAAACTGTACGTGCAACTAGTGTAATTGTAAAGTCTGCACCGAGCTACGTAGAGACTACGGAACGACGAGGAAGCAGTATAGTGGCGGTAAAGGCGGAGTTCATCGTACACAAAGTAGGTAAAGGTAGGTAACCTATTTCGGAGGTGGTTGGTTGGTTGCTCGGGCGGTTGGATGGCTGGCTGGCTGGCTGGGTGGCTGGCGGGGTGGCTGCTTCTCCGAGCCTGCCGTTGAGTATTGAGCGGGGTGAATGCTCTTGCGCAATGCACGAACCCTGAACGAGGCGAGTCCGCGCAGCGAACATCCGGCCAACTTTGCCAGCTTGTTTATCTTATTACGTGCAATGATTAATTCCTAATGCGCACCCCGAGTGGAAGCTGCGTGAAGCTTCGTCCGTGCGAACGAAGACCCTTTGCGGCAGGTCTCCGAGGGCATGGTATTTTTAACAGTTCAGGCTTCCCTGAAGATGAGAAGGAGACACGCGAAATCGCAGTGGCAACATCCTGGAAAGTGACGTTTTGACAAATTACATGGCCCGGGCGACCCGTGGTTATGTGTTATTGCGCGTTTCCGGGGTTTCGCCAACGTTTGGGCATCCATGTCGAGAGCTCTCGCCGGTTTGTGGGATAGCCGTGCCAATTTGAAACTTAAAATTTACCAAGAGAGATGACGGGAGACACGGCGAGAGTAAGAGGAAGCGAGACGAAGCTACGTGCACGCAGGTGCACGAAGCACAGCCGGGCAAGCGGGTGACAGGATTTACTGCAAGTCCGAGATTCGCAACCGACTCGAGCAGGGTTCTCTCATATTTGCATAATGCGCCGACACGAATTGGACCGTTGCAATTCCAACGAAGGCAATTCATGGTAATACCTATCTACGTGGCAATCGATTGATTTCATCGATCTTCGAGAATATCGCTCGACTAGTCCCGTTGGGAACATTCGCCCCCCTTACAATTTACTCAATTAAAAAAAGTCCTTGCCGGTCGTATACATTAGCATTGACCCACAGGGCGGGTTAATACGTGGGTTGCTCGTAAAATAATTCTCAGGGGGAGTAGTAGTTTAAGTGGTGTTAAGGGGTTGCCCAATGTAGGTTGAACAGTATTGACCCATTTAGTATCCACGCGATAAGATCCCAGACACGTTCTTCCACGATCGGATGAATTTCTACTATCAGTCTATTACAATCCAAATGACCTTCGCTCCCTCTAAAAAGTTTATGTACATACGAAAAAATGTTTTATCTACAGGTACACCAATTAAGTGATTAACGTCCGATAACGAAAAGTAGTATATCCATATGCTCCCGTGTACCATATATGCGAAATTGGCGAAATTCAACAGGTTGAAATATTTTTGCAAGTTGATCCGAAGTATCTATACATACATGGAACTGGACATTGGGTATAATCGAACGAATGTAATTACCGATCGACAAAGGTAAACAAGTAAACCTGAAATAAAGTTACTATAGTAACTTTATAGATATATCTATTGTCGTTATAATGAGGATCGGATGTGCTGGAGCGGTTGAATGAAGGTAGTAGTTTGACGAACGTTATTAAATGACGGAAGGGAATATTGTTGATGGTGTTAAGCTGAAGTGGATGAAGGCGCGGAAGGACACGACGGTAACTATACGGTGAGGTTGAAGGGGTTAGAAAGGGGTCAGAGAAATGGTTGCCGGGGGTCGGCAAGAATTATTATTGTCTCTCATAGAGGCAGAGGGTCGGGACTGGATGGGATAAGGACGAACGAGTTTCGTAGTGGCAAGGGTGGAAGAAGGGGGCTGGCTGCGCATGCGCTGTACGAGAGCGCAGGTTCACGTGGAGTCATGCCGGAGGGACGGCAAGGGTTGCCGGAGTACGAGAAGAGGACGAGGACGGAACGAACAGTCGAGGTCGAAGCGTCCTCGACGCTCGACACCCTACTTACATTCTGCCTTACAACCCCCCACGCCCACCCTTTCGTCTGTTCGGCATCCAAAGCCCCTACGCGATGTCCCTGCGACAGTTACAACACCCTTTCCATTTTTCATTCTACTGCGTTACCGGTCGCCTATTGCATTATTGATTACAGTCCAAATTTTCTAGCCAAGATATATAAATACATCTTACGTAAAAACTCTGACTAGAAATTAAAAGCAAAAAGTTGGCAAAGACGTGACAAAAGTGAAAATGACGAATCTTCGGAAATATAGCTATCAATAAAAAAAGCATGACCTTTCTGGCGGTTCGATTACTAATCGTAGAAATGTCAAAGTGAGTATATACCTATATAGGTAAACCGGGATGCTGGGAAGTAATTCATCCGTGCCAGGAAAGTTATACCGGATGAGTAAAAAGTTGCTTTAACGAACATCCCTACAGGAGAGCGTAGCAGGATTTAGGAAGACTGAAAACTCGTTCTCTTGGCAGAGAACTCGGGCCAAAGAGCATTGATTCTTTTTTCTTTCTTTATTTGACACTGCTCCAGCAGCCGTATTCTGCTAATGGCGCGGCAGGCACAGAGTCGTTTACTTCCGCTCGAATTTCTTTTTTTAATTAACAACTCAGCATCTTTATCGTCTTGGCGACTAGAAAGAATTTAAGGTATAAATTATATGAATTACAATCGTCCGAACTGCCTGCGAGTATAGCCCCTCGATACCTTCCACGAAGAGGCACGCAAGAACGTCCCCTGATAATATCACTTATCTTAAATGCCTCGCAAACAGTATTCCTACCGAAGAGTCGGAAATAAACGTAGATCGATATCGTCCGAGTCTCCTCTTAAGAGCTAAATTGCACGAGAAAAGGGGGAAGGAAGATTGATGGTTAAGAGTACCGTGAGCATGGCATCTAAAAACGGCCGATTAGAAAAAAGGAAAAATCGCACAGAGTAAACAGCCAATCAATATCCCAAGACCAGTTATTCCATCACATAGTTCAGTAATGTATGCAAGGCAGCTACATTCACAGCGTACACAGAGCTATATACATATACCATCTCTTATAACCAGTACTAAATTGCAAGCACGTCATAATAACAGCTGATATATTTTAGAACGCCATTAGAATTCATTCGGGAAAAAAAGCAGCCAGTAGTACATCATTATAATAATACAGCATTGTAAACGAGGGAAATTAAATTATTAAGCTCCGTACGCGGTCAACGATATATTCGTCGGGTTTCAATACACAGTCCAGGTATCGGCGGGGACTTGGAATACGAAATTGCCAAGTTAACCAGCAACGATCAACAGCAGCTGATGTAGTACATAAGTAGCGAGGATGCTGCGAGGCAACCCTGACACCGTGCAAGTACCAGAAAATTGTGTTACAGCCTCGATTTACCGTGAGTGTACGTATGTAACAGAGGTACCGATGTCGGTAAACTTCCACGTAACGTGTGTGTTGATGCGCGACACGAGAAAAGACTGTCTGTGATAAAGCAATTAAACAGTAAATTATTCTTAGGGCCATTATCGCTACTGCACTCACATTGAAATTCACTCTTGGACTTCCTCTGCCATTTGTTTTCTCCGGTACGAAACGTAGCAACGGACATTCCTGCCTTGTCAACAGCCAAGAGGTGAATCTGCGGACATTTTGATAGAACAGTACCAAAGAGAGAGAGAGAGAGAGAAAGAGAGAGAGAGAGAGAAAGAGAAAGAGAGAGAGAGAGAGAGAGAGAGAGAGAGAGAAAGGCCAGAGGCGAAAGGTCAACCGTATACAGACTCAGCGTACAATCTCATAGGTCGAACATAGGTAAATCAGTAGGCACATCCGGTCTACGTTATTCGGATACGAAGAAACGAACAGTTGTCGTATCTTTTATTTGACCAAGAAAAAAGTCCAGCGAGTGGGTGGAATGCGTGCACGAATTTGGAGAAGCTACTGGTTGACCTGCCGGTGCGTTGAGCACGTGGTTACCCTCGTCGAATAAAACCGGTAACGAAGGAGACAAAGGATTTGAGTCTTGTAAGTAGGTAGGCGGGTAGCCCAAGTTTCGACGATGTCCAATTGCCAGAGTTTTCATGAAAGCCGTAACCCGGCCGGTGGTCTCCCTTGTCTATAGGTCCTTGGAAAAAGCATGCAAATGCCTAGAGCTGCAGCTGCACCGTGCCATACAGACGAAAGAGACTAAAGTTTATCCGATCTTTATATACCGTAATACTGTCAATATATATATATATACACACACACACACACACACACACACACACTGTATACGTATTTCTGAGCCGCAGCCTCGCGCCATGCAAGGTTCAGCTGCTAAGTGCATTTCTAGGTTGAGGCTCTTTTCACGTGCTAACAAACAGATAATATGCATTAGCCAGAGGTCGCCTCGGTTGCCTGGGAAACCGCGTAAGGTATTCTTGAGTGGATGACACCGACGACTACATTGTGGTCATTCATATGCAAGGGACTTTTAAAGTGACGGGTACGCTACTAATAATCATGAATGATCCGTTTATCGGATTAAGTATCAAGGATCAGTCGAGTCATTCCTGGTCCGTGGGTCTCTGCTTGTTAAGTACGTAGAAATGACCAGGCGAAAAAGGTACGTACATTTACGTTTGTATACGCAGTGAAAGTTCAAGGATCGCAGTTTAATGATCCTGAAACTGAACGTACTTAAATCAAGAGTTTGCTTGTAATACAACATAACGTATGACCATTATATTCCTTCGACTGTACTGTCCTCCTGGACCGCGCACCACCTCGCGTCTGCAATACGTATATCATATAGAAGCGATACATACGTGAATAGCTATAGGTATACTCGATGCATCTAAATCGCCGAATAAGAACGCATGACAATAGGTATAAGCGATCCGCAAGAGATCGCGAGTGGGAGTATATCGGTAAGCGTATAACGATCATACGGGAACCGGGTTAAGAGAGTGCCGTTAGCTCGATTTCACAATGAATTAATCGGCTTCGCGCGGACTGCACAACCGAGAGAGGAAAAGGCTGAAGGGCAGATTAACTTTTGAGGGGAGCGTTGATTGGCGGATAAGTCAAAGCCGACGAGTTGGCCTCGTCTAGTCAGACTGAGAACATGCCGAAGGATGTCTCAAGGAGATACCGAGCTTCCCACGCCTATGCGATATATACCTATTATAAATAAATAAATAGTCGAAAAGGTCAAGAAATTCGAAGGCAGCTGATAGCGTAAGAGGAGAAACAAATTTTATTGTACGGACAATAAATGCATACCTCGTTAAGAAAAATAGGAGTTCGCGATTCGATCGACCTTTTCCTCGATACGCGTATCGATTACCCCACAGAGTCTGTCAACGAGTCGAATGCTAATACTAATTAAGATGGCAAAGGAGATCTATATAGATATAACCCCACGATACGACACTCGCGAATCGTAGTCTCCCTGGTAAATTGTATATCTATATACGCGGATGATACATTACTCTCGCGAACAAGTGAGCGAGAAAAGGATCGAACGAGCAAACTGGAGCGATAAATCGAGGCGTTCCGCGGGCACAATTTGCCGAGCGACGATGGCACACATATCCGTTCGCTTGGCAATATATAAAGAGAATCGTAATCGAGGTTCTCAGCCGAGTGATTAATTACGCATGTAACAGGCAATGTTCCTTTAATCTCGTTACGTACGATCTTAAGTATCTATATACGTGGTGTATACATCGAGTCTGAAAAGCACGCGTACGCATTCCGCTTGGTCATATAATGTCTTATAAAAAGAACCGAGGAACGTATCGCTGGGATACGTGGTTGAATAGCTGATGTTAAGGACCTGGGACACTGTTCCGATCTTAACCAGCGACAAAACTCACGTTCCCCATTAATCCCATTAACGGACTCGACTAATTAAACGGTTATGGTATTCCAAGCTGCCTTGTCGCTGGCTTGTTTTGCAAGAAGCTCCGATACACTATAGCGGCACTCTGACATCTCTCTTCTTGGTACCTCGACTAATGACTGTGCTTAAGCAGTTCGCGTGGATGGAGAGAAAAAGATTTGGCCAAAGTCGTGTGTATGTACGAGAACGTGAAGAAAAAGTATAAAAAAAGTACGTGAAATAGGAGACGATCGAAAGGTGAACTGGACGAATCCTGCCAGTGGCTCTCTCGCTTTACCCCCGTCGACACTAAGTTGTGAAACGTATATATGCCACTTTCACTATCGCAGCCAAGTTTCATAACTGTTATTATCGAGGACATACGTAGGCTGCAGAAAAGACAAGAGAGAGAAAGAAGGGACGAGGGGATAGGGAGCGAGGGGAGTAGGGGAGGGGGCGAGAGCGGCGAAACCAACGGAAGGAGAAGGAGGAGGAGAACGTTGGAAGACGGAGAAAGAGAGGAGAATAAATTTATGGCCTGTAATGGTGGCAGCCATTGTTGCAGGTCGTCGATACGATTTACATGGGGAAATGCGAAGGTAGGCAGGTCACAAGGAGCTTTCACTCGACGATCCAGCATTCAATGCTCCAGGGTTAAATCCGATTACTATTCGACTGAGCTCCTTGGACGTATCAACGATTAGACTTATACCCATGTGTAATGAGTATATGTATATATGCCACATATCTTTTTATGTATCTGGTTATATATCTATATATATGAGCATTAACTGAAGTACCGATCGTATAGAAAGACTCGTCATTTCAGTACGGCAATAATACCTGGGAGCAATTTGCCATCAAGGTTCGTTATCTTTATTCGTACGTGAGGTCCCGCCTTCCATTGGCTGCCGCCACCAAGCATGTGTCACCCAAGGTGTAATCGCAAGTGGATTGGAACGCGGCTTAAGGTCGACCCGGGATGAACTTTCCGACGACGCGTAAGAATTCTAAATGAAGTCATCGCGACGTCTCGCGCATATTTCCACGGCACGCGGAACACCGATCTCGCGATCATCTTACGATCTCGATGAGGCGGAAAACTAACACGTGACGATGTCACGTTTCGTCGAATGATTAAGCAGTGTGTCTGATATTACAATGTCTGTCCAAGTTCCGGCCGCGCTTACCATATGATCGGCCTATATAGAAAACTTACCTATATATGTATACATATACGAGAACAGGTAAATTTCTTTATCTAACGAATCGCAGGGGATCAAATAACACGAAGGACTAAACGGGATCGATCACGATCCTACGATCGAGGATCTGACTCTGAGATTTCCATAATCGAGGCAGACACCGCCTAAATCGTTAAACGGACATTCGGAGCACCGACATAAAATTCATTTAGCGTTCGTTCCACTCCGGACCACCCGCGTTCACGGGCATCGCGGATTCACGAAAGGCATCGGGCACACGTTGGGATTTGCAAAAGGATCGTTACCGGACACGAGTGGGTAAGGCGTGAGACTTTTTCAAATTTCTGCAAGCAATCGGCGGATGAATTGGCAAGTGAAAGGGACGGGAGAATTTTCGCTTTCGTATCTTTAGAAACTCACGACGGTAGTCGCTGTAGCATAGACACGTCATAGAGATATTATTGCGTGCGAATCGAAGACATGGTATACTTGGTAGTATGGAGTCTCAATATCCGGCTGAGACCGGAAGTCGCGGGGACAAAAAAGACCTCACGAAATCATAGGAGGGGTGGCACCGGGATGTTACGGGGAGGAAAATGGTAACATAATGAAATTTGTGTGGCTTGAGGCTCCCCCTTCGTTTCTATACGCCACTAGAATCGCCGCCCCTGCATCTCGGAAAGATATTTAATATGCTTCGGAGGGTAGAATTTCCATGCTGCCGTGGCATAGACAGCATGGCCACGGCATGAATAACGTACTCGGTATACAAGTAGGCTCGAGGGGCGACGGAGGGAGGAGAGATACAGAACGGAGGATAGAAAGGAAGAATGCCAAGGGAGAGTCTGGGAGAAGCAGGGAGAAGCAGGGAGTAGGTGGGTTTATGCAATCCGGAAGGGAGCAGCAGCGACCATGGGATTTGACGTCGGACCGTTATTTGCCAATTTTATTCATCGCTGAATGCGACCTTACGAATCTTTTTCGTACTGTTTCACGTAAATTTCTGGTTACTTGATTTGAGACGAGAAGAAAAGAAGAAACAATAAATTCGTACGCGTCTACGGTATTTATCGAAATACCGTAAGCACAGGGCATAAGATTTGCGAATATCATCGACGATTCGCCCTTTACAGTCAGGCTTGTATATATTGGCTACAGACGTCCACATAAATCACTTATGTGAAATGTGTGTCAAACTGCCAATCGATACCTATCAGAATTCGTTCCCCAGACGTTATTATGTCGAAAGTGGGAATTAATGGGATAGCACGTGACAGTCAGTCAAGGACGCAATAAATGTTTCGCGATCTTTGGATTATCATAACCAAATTTTCGACTATTGAAATTTAAATCTGCGCCGGGACGAGGCTTTCGATTCTTAATGATGATCGGAGGCAATTTTTTTTTTTTTTTTTTTTTTTATATCGCACTACACAATGCATGGGTATAGTCAGATTCCAGTCTTACACCAATACCTCATGCATTTAATAATTCCTAAGCGAAAACATCCTGTTCTGCATTGTATGCAGAAAAGTGTTAATGTCCTCCCATAAGTATCTATAAATGTTATCGCAAGCGTATAGATACAACGATGTCGCATCGCTACGCATAAGTGCATGCACTACGTACACTGAGCGTCATTAATGGTGTCCAGCTTGTGGACGCCGTGAGGTGAGGTAAGAGAGGAGATTGGGCGGTGCCT
>JARQSW010000315.1:1574604-1628486 GCA_030142375.1 Calameuta pallipes
TTCCCACAATAAATATTCGAAAAAATACAGTCCCCCCCCCCCCCCCCAATATTAGGTGTATCATCAAATGGCGGTAATTTCCTTTAAATACATTCTCCATATCGTGTTACGAAATTTTTACAGAATTTCATTTCTTTTCTTTCCCTTCGGTAAACCTTGCATTGAGGTCTTCTGTTTTCGTTACCTGCAAGCAATCTGACAGATGTCGCCTTCGACGATCTTCCAGATTTGTGTGTCAAATGAGCGTCTCTTCCGAGGATTGCTGAGAACGATTAGCGTCATCATCAGGTTCCTGTCCCATGATCGGCATGGTGGATGATCTTCTGGGTGGTCTGACGGCTTCGAAGCCTGACGAAGGCTGTCAGCCGCCTTTTAATGAACCTCAGCAAGAGCATTCTTCTTCTCTTGGTAATTCGTGTCCTAAAGAACCCTAAATGATATAATAACAATATACAAATTTCCTTAATTATATATTAGCTCAAACAAGTCTTCTTTTGAAAATTTATTAGAGTATGAAACGTACCTTTCTAAGCTCCATACTGCCAGGATTACTTAAGCGCGGTGGTGGCGGTGAGAATACAATTTTCTCGTAGGGTATTGTCCCACGACAAAGGGCACTGGGGTCTAGACTCAGAGCCGCTTTCAATGCACTTTTACGAAGGATACCGTTAATGTTTACATTGGCATTTAATACGGTATGACTTGGAGAAGATGTCCTTGTATTAGGTAAGGAGACCAACGTGTCCGGCGGTGAGTTGGTGTCTGTTGTAGTGGTACTTTCACCGTTGCCATTTGGTTTACCCTTCTCGTTATTGGTAACATTGCCATAATTGTTCTCGGTATTATTTGCCAGCCCTGTACTGGACGTGTTACTCGTATTTTGTTTCTGCTGCTTGACTTCCGGCTGGTACTTCTCCTGAAGAGCAAGCAGGAGATCAATTTCAACTTATGCCTTGAATATGTCTGGTCTAACGAATTTTCCTATATTTTCCGTACCTCGTTACTGTAATCTCCGTTTGGGTCTTCTAGGGCATCTGGGGAGTTTTGACAATCACCCCCCTCGTTCGTTGGCTCCGTTAATGTAGTTTCTTGGATATTCTCATTCTCGCAATCATCACAGTGGCGCAACGCTGCGTATACGATACCTGGCGCGGGTCCTATCCGATATGCGACTGCACGAAAGTTTGATCTGGGTTGCATATAACCACATCCATCCAACTGTGCAGAAATCATGTAAAACCTAAGATCCTCTGAACTTACCCTAGAGCACTGGACAGTTTCCCTAAACCTGGCGAACATCAAAATAATTTCACATGATGGCGGCAAGTCACGTGATTTTAGGCTGTTGTTGGTTAATTTTTTAAGTTTGTTTTAAGTTTCTCACGCTTACTTTCTCTCGTTGGTATTAAATTAGTATTTTGAGGTTCGCCCCGGGTCAGGTGCAAGTTAGAGAGTTAGGAATAAGGGCATGCGGGTGATCACATTTGGTACTCCGAATGAAATTTAAGGGATCACTTAAAGGTAATATCTGATAAAATAAGAGTTACTCGTTTTCAAGATATGGATTGTTACTTGAAAGAGGGAACATGCATTTTTCTTTGGATTAGTACAAAAAATAACACTCACGTTACTGCGTACATTGATACATTCTGTTTCTGGGTCTGGTCTCATGATCGTTACCTCTCTCTCGTAAACTGGTAAAATGTCGTAATTAGGCATTGGATAATTTATGACATCTGGATCCTATGAACAAAGAGATACCAATTAGTATAATGTCTTAATAAATTTAATTGAAGTAACTACAGAGAACACTTACTTGAAGGCAGTAACCTATACGCTCAACGATTGTCGTGAAACTCGGCCTGTCTTCAGGATGAGGATGCCAGCATCTTGTCATAACACCATAAATAGGATCAGGGCATCCAGCAGGCCTTTCGAGTCTGCCACCATTGGTAACCATGGACATGACCTCTCGATTGGCACAACCAGTGTACGGCATATAGCCAAAGGACATGATTTCCCATAGGAGTACGCCAAATGCCCTAAATTTTATGATAAATCTTTTAAATCTTCGTTAAACGCCAAAACAAAATCTTCTTATTAACAACGATTGTTATGTTACCAGACATCTGTTTTTGTCGTAAATATCCCATCTAGGAAGCTTTCAGGTGGCATCCACTTAATTGGCAACATAGCCTTTCCACCTTTACGATAATAATCGCTTCTATAGATGTCTCGGGCCATGCCGAAGTCCGCTATCTTGACGACTCGACCTGGACCCTTACAGGTCAGCAGACAATTCCGAGCTGCGATGTCACGGTGAATGAATCTGGCGTCCTCCATATATTTGCATCCATTTGCCACGTCGAATGCACACATCACCAGGTCTTGCATGGTCAGTTTCGTAGGTCGATCCTAAATGAAGAACTTCTTGTTTAGCATGAAGATCATGAGGTCATTTTAACATACCGGTCGTGGACGCTCTTCCCGAAGGAAATTCTTAAGATCTCCACCAGCTAGCAACTCCAGTACAATGTACCTGGGATGTTTGTCAAATGATACTCCAATGAAGTGAACTATATTTCCATGATTGAACTTGCTCATTATTAAAGCTTCCATCATGAAATCTGCTTCAGCTTGGGACGTGGATAAAGACGGAAGAGTCTTTACAGCTACAGGATGCTCTTCGTTGCATCTGTACTTGTAGACACCTTGAAAGACCTCACCAAAGGCTCCCTGTCCAAGTGGTCTGATGACCAAGGTAAAGAGTGATCAATCCTCTGTCAACTGTTGTTATAGTTTGATACTCACTTCACCAGAGATATGTTATCTCTTGGTATTTGGGGAAGATCCTTAAAACTATACAAGTTTCCAGCGAATTCATAGTTCGGATTGAATTCTGTCATCATGTTGTCAGAGACGGCTCGTAGCGCTGTTAATTCCGTGCCGTTGCCAAACATCACCTGTCTTCTCCGCGAAAGTGCTTTGCGATTCTGATAACGATTATCTATTGATAACAGTATAACATTAGTACATGTCCATATACTTGAAAAAAGAAGTAGAAAAGGCACGTGCTATTCACTCACATAATAAAGCGCACAATCCAGAGAAGGCAAAAAGTAAAACAAGACTAACTGCGACTAAGATCATCATGAATGTCCGATGACTCACGGTAGGTTTGTCAGTCACTATAAGAAAAAGAAGTAATCATTTTTTTAGCCTTTACTGTAAGTAAAGATAATTTTTGAGGCTTTGAACTCACTCAGACAAGAATGAGAGTTATTGCCAAGTAGCCAGCCAGGTGGACATAGGCATTTGGTCTGACTCAAGTGTTGATCGGTCACTACACACCGGAAGTCACAGCCACATCCACTTATCGCAGCTATGATAAAGACTTCGCCAGGACCTTGGTTGACGCCAGGTTTAAAGCTGATGTGTAAAAGTTCAGACGAGGCGTAGGAGTAGCCGCCTTCTCCATTGCCAGACTCTGTGTGACCTGTACTTCCTCCTATGTAACCACCTCCACCACCTCCCGTTAGACAACCTCCACCACCTCCACCGAACCCTCCATCCCCATGACCTTCAATTTTATCTCCACAACCCACTCCACCTATTCCGCCGTAGATCAACGGCATTCCCATAGACGGTTGACCTGTCATGTTGTTAGATGAACCATTCCAGCCACCTCCGGCTCCCGCATTTCCTTTTACTGTGTAACCGGAAGTTGGATTTCTACCTGGCGGTGGTGGTCCCTGACCATGCTGAGTTCCATCATTTACAAAATGACCTAGGCCTAGACCACCACCTCCTGCGGCTATTAACAGCGGTTGATGCTCGCCATTTGCTTTTAGCTGCAACATTTGTTTTGGTAATTATAAATTTTACCCAACTGTTATTACTATTTCTCTAGTTTCCCTTGTATCTCTTTCTTATACCGTGAATATATAAGTGGCTCCGCCCCCACCTCCACCGCCGTCTTTCAATTTGATATTCTTAACTTCCCGAACGATCGACGATGTTCCTAATGATGACGAAACCTTCGCCTGGGTAGGGGACTGGCAGTAGTGCGTTTTCAATCCAAGATTCTATGAAAATTCCTCAAGTTAATAATTATCCCAAAATCCACGAAAATTCTAAGCAGGTTCTATAATGAAAGAATATTTTAAATCTTATATTTTACCTTAGGACAAGCATCGGAACCAGGTTGTCCAACCATGAAATAAAGCTGCTGTCCCTTTTCAAGTTCAATTATACCCTGCACCAAAGCTCCCAGTGTGCTACCCATACCTCCTGAACCTCGACCACCACGTGCGCCCATTGCGATCACTCTGCATCATAAATTATTATCAGCACGGAAGATCAAAAAGGTTGTTGAAGTTCTTAACTCACGTGTAGTATCCACCACGTGGTGCAGTCCAACGTTGAATACCCTTGAGATTAAATGGTATAGCTTCATCAGATACGGAGACAGGTGATAATGGCGGAACCAAGAGTTCAATTTCAGTACTATTGTACTCCTCGGTGCATTCCTCCAAAGTAGGACCAATTCTACCTAGAGCTCCGCATGTAGTTATCCTGACAACTGTAAGGATTACAATGTAATTCGGAGCAAACCGATTTTTCTATGAGACACAACCACATGACCCATGTAGTTACATCTTATGCATTCGCCATTGTAAAAATAATATATTTCCTGATGCTTGAATTGAAGTGTTTGATGTTTGTACATATTGTTGCTCTTTTTCTTGTAAATTTCAACTCAACTGGTTAAGGCTGTTAAACCAGAATTTCGTTTACACATACGACACTATATTCTGATTTTTCCATATGCGACGTCTTGAAGCCGGAAATGCTGAACATCTACACGTACTACATAATTCACATCCAGAGCTTAATTTCTTATGTAAATTTCAAGTCGATTCATTGAGTGTTACGTCTATAATTTTGGATATGGTCTTTCAACATCTATTTTTTTAATTTTGCGCATGCGCTGCTTTGCAAACGGAAGTTAATTACGTCTGCAAATTTTACTGTGCTATCTACATTCGGAGGCTAATTTCTCGGGTAAATTGAAGTTGATCCATTGAGCGTGTTGTCTGGAATTTTTTATACACCCACGCATAAACACACGCAGGCCCACGTCCTCTTTTGTGATGGCAAAAACGCGTATAACAAAATTAAATCGAAGGGAATTTTCGGACAGTATTTTCTGGACGATTTACCTGTTTCATTGGCAAAATCAACATGTTGTTCTGGTTTGCTTTCCAACTCTATGATAGGATTATAATAATTGAAGTCTCCAACAATATCTGCTGGTACTCCTATTGAAAGAACAATTTTAATGCATCGGACATTCAAATATTGTCATTAAAAAAGAAAAATCGTACCTATTCCAAAGCATTCGGGACTCAATGAAAAATCATCAATGGCAATGTCACTTTTTGACGCGTAACCTTTGCTGGCTTCAAATTGTAGAAAATACCTGAAACAATAATAGAATATAAAAACTCTTGATTGCTGACAGTAAGTGGTAAGAAAATAGTATTTTTTTTATTCTACCTGTATCTCGTATCTGGTAAAATAACTGCCTGGTTATACCAAACATCACTTCGATCACCATAATTCCACCACAACCTCTCTGATTGATTTTGATGTGGCTTTATTTGTACTAGGTATAAACCAAGAGAACCCTGATGAACTCCATACTGATGGTAAAAAAAGCGAACCTAAATAAAAAATAACGATTAAAAAGTCATTAGAGTTATATAAATTATTTAGAAGATTCTGTACCTGACATGACTGGTAATAAGGACTAGTACGATCACTATTATATGGTGGTGTTGGATTAAAAACAGGGCTTTCTATAGTAGCACGACTGCCATATTCAGCTCTTCGGGACATGTCCACAAATGCATACGTTCCTAAATCCAAACAAAGGTATTCATAATTAATTATTTTAATGTAATTATTTATATGACAAAGGAAATACTGGGTAAAGAGGGATGCCTATGAATATTCTGTATCTGAATCAAAATACATCAATCCCATTCAGAACTTCTACACTGATTCCATCATTTCCTGTAACCACTGTGTCCACTAGTTGTTAGATGTAAATTCGCACTAAGCTAATTCTCTTTAAAATGTGTACTGGGTATTTATATGAATTAAACAAGATCAGAATTTCTTAACAATATAGGAAAACATGTTCAATGTAAGTTAGAGTTTGCCTAGTTATAAGAATCTCAGTTAAGGATAATAATATTGGGAGAATATCTCAGGCTGGATTAAAGAAGATTAAGAAAATTGAGTATTGAATCAACCTGTTGTATTTCGATAAGTATGATCATAACTAGGTCCAGTCCTTTCAGTTGGTGTTGGACCTTGATGAAGTGTCCAGTTCAAAGGCCTTCCTTGAACATTTGTCCAACCACACCAACCATCCTCGAAATTACATCTCGAATATTCTGGCATTTTATCTAAAAGAAAACCAATAGGACTAATCATTAAAAAGCTTTTTATTCTGTGTTCCAAAAAAATGTCTTATCATTATTTTACCCACCGCATTCGGCTAGTTCATCTTCACCATCTGCGCAATCAGGCGTCAAGTCGCAAATTCGAGTTCTATTCAAACAGGAACCATTGTTGCACAAAAACATGTCATCCGTACACACTCTACCGACTGGTGGTGATTCTACAACAAAGGAAATAAAAATTAAATTATTAAAATAGATTACTAAAAAACTAGAATTAATAATAAATGTACCTGGAAAACAATCCACTAATCGTATGTTGTCCACAGCGATGCTTGAGTTTGCAAATGGTACTACCATTTCCAAAGAAACGTTATAGGGTTGACTGATAGCTCCCAAATTGAATCGTGTTATCTCCCATCTAATTCAAAAATCTCTTCAGTAATATTTCATAAATCACACAAAGAGCTTTATTAAACATCTAAGGAGCTCGAATGGTAATACAGTTTTCATTCAGAAAAATGGTAAATAACAGAATTTTGAAAATGATGAAAAAAGCATAATTCCTATATTACATAAGCAGTACAAGCACACAGAATCATCAGTAGAAGAATAAAGCTACAAACTCGGCATGATTGTTGCCAGAACGTTCAGCAGCGACCAAGCTGGTGAGATTATTAGTCTGGATGATGAGACGAATGTCGCCACTGCTCATCTCCACCTGATGAAGTGCAAGTTCTAGAACGCATCTGGTACCAGTACGAGGGATTTGCCTTGAAGAGATCTGACCATCCCTTCCGTACAGCCAAAGAAAATGTCCATTTGGCGATTTGCTAGCATCGGTTGTAGGTCCGAATTTACTAGGTACCGGTGCTGATGTTCTAATGAAGCCACTGGTGCGATTCCAGGACCAGTCACAGATTTCCTCAAAGTCGCAGTGACCAAGAAATGGTGGCGGTGGTTGGGCAGCTGCATTTAGAGCAGCCTGTAGCTCTTTAATTCCTCTAGGTACGCGAGTACCATTTTCGCATTGTATACCAGCTAACAGTGCCAGGAACAACACGATTCTAAAAAGCTTCCGGTCGCAGGTGCTGATCTTCCACGTTGGCCGATGTACCGCGCAACGGAAAGTCGTGATTGTCGACAATTTCACTTTGTTCATTACTTCGACAATTATAGCATGCTCAGAACATTGTAATCAGTATTTCCAAGGTACACGTAATTGGTCATCGATGAATTCGAATCTTGGGCAAATTTTGAAAGCCTCGACATCGGTACTTCCGGTTTGCATTGATCGTTCTAAACTGTTGGAACTGGAATGAGAAAATAAGGTATTTGAATGTTTCCGCCTTAAACATTTATTCTGGACTTTGGATGCTTGCGACATCTCTCGATAATATTCGGAAATGCCGTATCACTGTAGCCGCGCCTTTCTGAGTCGATTTAACCGCTACCCCATGATTTCACCCATGGTCAACAATACGAATGTACATACTACCAACACTGAAATGAAATTCCGTGAAGGTTATTCTCCTGAAATGCAGATGCATCGAAAACGAAATACTCTGTTATTCCGGTGCACATCTCAACATATGTTTAATGCATCTTGAATTGTATTGTTCGATACACCTTCATTTCAGGAGAATAACCATTCAGGAAGCTTCATTTCAATAAGGTATGTACATACATTCAGGTTTTTAACCATTAGAGCGAAATCACAGGTACCTGATCTAACAATATGCCGCAACGTCCTTCAAATGGGAGTACCGAACACTCGACAAATATATGTATATTAGAAACTGAGAATCCTCGAAATATTGTAATTTACGAAATGTTGACAAAAAAGAAGAGTAATGTCACATGATACGCTGTGCTAAGATGTGACTTTTTGAATAATGATAATCAATGTCCCATGTAGTATCTAGGATATAGAGAAGTGAATACAAATTTTAGTTCAATACCTTTATAATCAAAATTGAAGCATCATATTTCGTAAAAACAAGTTTGAAAGTTAATATGTATTTTAATGCATCTACGTAATTCAAAGCGCATTTTTCCATATTCTTTCCTTTTTAACACTTTTTTAATTTCGCTTTTTGGTAGTTTGATATTTTGACAAATTTAAACGTGATCACCGGCTAAACCCTGTTTCAAAGTTTCATAAACTATCACCAGGGGCCAGGGCGGTTCCTTTAGTACCTATCCGAATAAGGGATGTGGACGATGAAAATACCGGCAAAATGGCGGCTGAAGAATTAAGAGAGAGGGAAGTCAGCTAACTAGATCGTCTCAACTATTTCTTCAATATTTCTTCATTTCCGGGGACTCAACAGAGTTGCGGCGTAAATAGACAGCCTGGAATTGCGAAATTTCATTCGGTTTAGATGTCCCAACAAATAAAAATCTATAAAATGTATATCGTCGGTGTAGTTAAGGGTTAAGGTGATTCGGTGACGATAATCATAATAGTAGTAGGGAATTATAATTTGAACAGAATAAAAAAATTCCAAACTCAAAAATAAATTAATTAAAATACAGGAATAATGTCACGTGGTACGCTGTGTTTCGATACATATTCTCCCAATAACATTCGACCCAAATATTATTACATTCTACCATTTTGAAATTATTAAATTTTATAAGTTGAGTATATGTATATAGTAAAAGATAATATTTCTATTTTTTATATCTCAGGAAATATACGATAAATCATGTTCAAATTTTCCATAGACGAAAATTTAATTGTCTACAATATTTTTAAAATTCTGAACTTTATTTTAGATTGGGTGTTATTACCGGAACACTTGACTCCCGCTTGGAGAAAACATCGATTCTTAAACTCAATGAAACATCGATTCTTAAACCACGTGTTCTCATCACTAAGAACAGAGACCTTAAAATATATACATTAAAAAAAAAATTTAATAATACCTCAAAAAAAATATTGCCATACAACTAAATCATAAGTGTACTTGAAAGACCGCTATGTAGAATATCCACGATCATTGATTATGTCGCGAATAACTTTTATTCATTACTAATATTTAATGTTAAAACGAAAATAAAAATGGCTCCAAAAGAGACTATGGAATCTCATAGAAATTGTCATTTAAAAAATAATAATATACTGTAAATATTATGAACCAGTATTATAATAGTCTCAAGATGTATCTCAACATATAAAAAATTTTTGCAATTTACATATTTGTTATATCAACTATAGTCATATGAAAGTATAGAATTATTACAAAGAATATTTCCAATTTGATAGATACAAGATATTCGAATTATGTTTGAGAAAATATTTGTATACTTTACATTCTAATGATCGGCCACCTACCAATGCGTCTTATAAAAGAAACCACGCATAAATGGTCAACAAAAAAGTCTCTTGATAAAAAAGAAACCAATTTGTCACGTTTGTCTGTATTTACTGTTTTTCAGTGCATATCGATGACGCACGCATTTCTTATTTTCGTCTCATACTGATTGTCTACAAAGTATTTTGTGCACATCTTTTCATTCGTTTAGGAACAGTTCCCAAGAATCTAACTATAACTTCCGGCCCTCGCGCAAAATTCCACTCGACGATGAACCACTTATCCAATCGAGAAAATCCCGTCAATTCCCGAACGCAGGACGTAGCGTTACACGTCTCTTGGAGTTAGAAAATGGTTGAGATAATTAAGATGTAAGTGTTTATCATCTAACCTCATGCGACCTTAACCTCCACAGCATGGACTTCATCTTCTGATTAGGACGCACAGCATCCGGATGTATATAGGAGCAACGGGTCGATCGGCCATTTTCGTCACGACAGATAGAAGAAGCTTGGCAATTATTTGAAAAATCGTAACGCACTTTTCCTCTTCAAAAATATACTTTCGAAATCTTATTAAAAAGGTTTAAAGTATCATTAGACTTCCTGCGACTTTTCAATAATTCAAAAGGATCCAGTCTTTTTATTGTTTGTTTGATCCGTTCAGACGTTGAGAATCTTTTTTCTTTTACCTGATCTATATTTTGCACTATTACATATAGTCTCAATCATTCCACTGGCGTTAACACTGTCTTATAGTCTTGTTAACGTTATACAGTTTTAGTATTCGTACCACTACTTTCATAAACTCCAGACACTGAGCATCCTCTCACTGATCGATGAACATCCCGTCTAGAATCTCAAACGATGCTGCTGCTGCTGTTGCTACTGCTCCACCAGCTATCCCAGGACACGGTATGCGACTGAACTCAGCGCACTCAGCTGCTACGACTAGCTTACGCTATTTGGAGAGCTTCCAAAAAAACTCATGCGCAGGGATTGGGCAACTGGTAAGGACTCCGCCCCTGTGATACGACGACCCTTGCAAGTGATTCTGCGCTTTTCACAAAGCGTTCTGTTTCTCATCAGCAGTGGTAACTTCAGTGCTTGTCTTGGGAACTTGCAAAGCTTTTAACAGAAAACGCAGAGAAGCTCTCTGTCGAAAACAAAAGCAGTAAATGAGTAATAAAGGCGATACCACCTAGGGGTAGTAAAACAAGATTATAAAAAAAAAAGAATTAAAGTTCTGAGGGAACTAACAAGATTTAACCCTGTTCTTTCTTTTTTCTTATTTGAAGGAATTTAAATCCGCAAAGCTATTTTTTACCAGCAGACATCCTCAACGCAACGTCGGATGGGTCCATTTAAGATTTGTCCTTGAGACTTACTCTGAAACCAAGGATCGATATTGCTCCTGGTTTGGGGTAGCAAGGTAATAGGACATTCGTAACCAGAAAGCTCGCAAGAATTAAGCTTCTGGGCTTTGTTGTGTGCTGCCATCTGTTAGAATCAAATCCTACTTCTTATACAGACGTCTTATGGTTACTTGATTCGGTATTGTCAATTCTTATGCGAGTGCATTGTGACCAATCTGCCAATGTGGACCAATGTGACACTCGTTTATGTCATTAAAAAGTTGTGTTTTTGAACGATAGTCTAAATTTTAATAATGTCGATACATCTGCATATCAAAAAGGAAACATTGGAGAGCGAAAAGGAGAGTGTACTACACCTGATGCCTTGTAAAATAGATGGCGACGAGACCGCAAAGGTTTCCAAATATTTTACTCCTTACATTAGTGAGGTTAATGACGATTGTGAGTTATAAACTTGCAAGTAATTTTACATAGATTCTATATGATATAAGTAATTTATAAAATTACTCCTAAATACACGACTGTTACAATAATACATAGTTCTCAATTTGAAATCACTTATCTTTCTTTGTTCCTAGACAAACAAGCATCGTTCCGTGGGTATCCTCTTCAGGGTCGTAAAATAAAGGTACCCAGTGGTTACACAGGTTACACGTTTTATGAATATGAAAAACCAATGGCTAATAATACCGACAGGAATCTGTATAGTACAGGAAAATTTTCTGAATTTACTTATTGGAATTATGATAAGATTCCATCCAGGAACGATGCCCTTTCTGGTGCTTTGGATTGGATAGATATTGCTGAAGCGGTTAGTAAGAATTTAATAAATTTAAAACGTTCTTTTATAGCGTATTCTAATGAATTACACAAGTAAAATTTTTTTCTTTTAATAAATGTAGCTGCATTCTACAGATGAACCCACCAAGAGTTAACTAATGTGGTTATTAGAGTACGATATTATTCTATGCCAAAAGTGTTCTTGATATTTTAACAAAATGTGGTTTTTAGATAACTAAAGAATTTGTATTTTTTTTTAATTTAACACCTTTCGGTATTTAGTAACTCGTTAATGATCCACTTTAGTGAGTGTTTAATCAGTTTATTCTCATTACGGCTATGTATATCTATTGTTATATTTACCATGACTACATGTATTTTATATGATAAAACTTACTTTTGTATACTGGCCAAGGTATCTATTTGTTAATTTAAGCAGAATGTAAATTAAAGAAATAAACGAAATATCATCTCATATTTACACTAAAAAATGTACAATGTTTATGGTTGTTACATTTATAAACTAGATATGCATTAATTAATAAGACTAGCACAATTACGATTATAATCTTAAACTTATGTTTTATTTTATTTTATTCTAATTAAATATGCTTCATCTATTTTTATTTTACATTTTTATCTTCTAATATGGATGAACAGAAAATTTTCCAGGCGCTATTTTTTTTCTTTAAAAAAAAATTCATTATTTTCTGTAAATTCGTTCTGTATTTTTTTCCTTTTTTGAATTTCTTGTTCTTCGATACTTTACATTTATGAACTTGTCACTTTTTGTTTTATCAAACACCAACCCTAAAAGAATTTCTAAATAACCTTAGAAAAATGTGTACAAAAGTATTTTTTTTATCACAAATGGAATAATTATTCTAGTAAATTAATTTTTGGCCACGTTATCGCAATTTTTCGTTTTTTTTTTAAATTTTTTGTTTAATGTTATAAATATGAGTATATACTTGCACTCTTTTTTCCACATAATTCTTCAACCTTCGCGACTAAGAGCAAATGGACGTATGTCTGCTGAAAAACCTATGCTTATACACCCTTTGCTTTTAGTAACGCGATATTTAATATGACTATTGAAGATATAAGTTAAAATGAATTTATAAAGAATGATGTATTCTTAACAAAAAATAAAATAAAATAGCTGCACGTGGAATACAATCCTTAAAGCACATTTGTGACTGAAAGGATTAAACTATTTAAGTACAAGTTGTATATATCTTATGAGCTCGAAGAGATTGAATAAATGGGCAGTTATAATCAATAGGCCTGCAATATTCATTTTAAAAAAAAGGAGGATGAGCCGAAACAAATTTTTCACATACTGTTATACAATAGTTACGATGTATGTACAAAATTTGAGATAATTTCGCGCTTGATCTAATGATAATCTAATCTTAAAATAGGTCCGTCATTTTATCACTTTTGTCCAATTATGTAGAAAGCACCTAAATTTTCATTTTTTTTCTCCACGTCTGTTCGCTCGTGCCGTAAGATTATAAAAAAAGTTGTGCCAGCGAGAATTCGTGTTTTTCATCACTTACATTTTGTAAATTTTCTAAAACTTGTGCAATCATGAATGCAAAAATGAAAGTGGTAAAAAGTATTGTCATACAAGGCGTGGATTTTTCTTGTGGGATGTATAAATAAATAAAATCCTCTACGAGGTATAACCGATATTTAAATTATTTATCCATGTAAAATTTGAGCAAATGACTAGTAAATGTTTTTGTTGTTTATAAATATTTCTACCATATGTGTTGTTTTGGTCCTGTCAATTAAATGCTGTGTAATTAATGAAACAATCACTGTCAATTACTGTATAGCAGACAACAATGATGATAAATTGTTATTCAAAAACAAGGGACTTACGTAAAAGTTCCTAACTCGTTAGCTTGCTCTTGACGATACTTTGCTTGATCCTGTTGCTGTTTAATAAAAGCACTTAGTCTGTTCAATAAAAATTGCTTATCATGGCCTTCGAGTATCAACTGATTTTTCAGCACAGTTACCATATGTTTATTGGCCACAGCCACGGCATAATAATAGTAAAGTAATAAAGACAAAACGACAAAAGCTGGGATACCAAAACCGGCTGTACCCAGGAAGAAAAGTGTGGACTGCAACCAATGTGGAAATTGCATAAAAGTCTCTATCATCAACGACCAGACTGTATCATAGCCTCGAAAAGGTCCACAAGACTTGGATGGTTGTAATTCAGCTATTGTATAGCTCACTGGAATGATAGCTAGTACGTAGGATAGCAATAGTATGAACATAAATAGTGAATTGGATCTGCTGGCACGATAGACTTGACTAGCTGGTGTGCAGTTTACCAAACAGGCAAACTTTTTTATATAAAACATAAGAAATGTACCTATAATCGCTATTAACGGTAACAATGGTGTAAAGAATAAACCTAACCAACAAATTGTCTGGGAATAAACAACATCAAGTACATGCTTAGGTAGATTGAACTCTTGTTCACCTACAAATCGCAATATCTTGTGCTCCGTATGATGAGCCAATAATGATCGTGGGAAATTAATGAAGAAGGTTACAAAGAATTGAATGAAAAAGTCTGTTAGGTACAGCTTAAAGAATTGCTGACCTACAAACGTTTCCCAGCACATTGGACGTCTACCTGATGAGCTCGTACACTCATCTTCCTCTACCTTAACTGTTACTATTGTGTAAAAACTAGTAAGAAGCACGGCTAAAGACGCCAAACGTAAAAATACTGTCCTGATTAAAGTTACTCTTACGACAAACAGTGGACTGTAATTTTCTAATGCTACCAGGTAGTGAAATATGAATGGCAGTACCATATTTAAGCCCACGATACAAATATAGGGTAAGAATTCATAAACCATCTGCATGATGTTATTCAAGGATATGTAGCTCAGATCTTGGGACCTTGTAATTGTTTGGAGACTCACTTGTCCGAATGAAAATTCAATGATGTAGAACAAAAAGATTCCAGCACAACCCAGAATGGAAATGACTAAAAGGTTTATAAAGAGTCTTATCAGGAATAACTTAATTTTTTCCTCACGTGTACGATTCTGGCGTTCCTCCTCCATCTTTTCAGCTTCAAGAAAGGCTTTAATCTCATTATAAAGTGCTTTGTGCTTTATGTTAGCGCTTTTTTCGTTTTGTATACAATAATCCCAGCCTCCAAAGACAATATTGCAGTACTGATAAAATTGGCCCTCACCTTCCACAACACGTTCCTTGAAACCTTTCGCTGCTGCTCTCACTATAGCTATTAAGCTCATTAAAAATACTGCAGTAACCACACAGATATAAGCCAAAGGAAGGTTATAGTAGACATTTTCTCGAATGAGACCGTAAATCTGATAGGTGTATACTCCATAAAAGAGCAAGGTGTACTCTAAAAGGCCCCCACCTTGCACCAATTCAATGACACTGCTACTCACGTTAGTAGAGTTTAAGTAAGCTTCAGAGCAACAGGCTAAACTGTAGTTATCAGAGGTACTGCAGCTCTCACTTTCTGGTGGCTCCAAGACTGTCGCTGGCAGGACGATGAAGAAGAATATAACGGCGAAAACAATAATGTTCAAAAACATTAGCCATTTGATGAACAGGAAATACGCCACGATACCGGTACCGAAGTTACCCCCAATCTTTTTCAGACTATGATTCCATAACTCCATCTTCGAGTATGTCTCCTTTATACGACTGCTGAATTCCTGCCAGGCTTTACGACGTTGCCATTTTAGTTGATCAAAGCCTTGAAGACGTAGCTTGGTTGCACTCTGAAATAAAAGCCCAATGCTGTTAACTCATATATTCTTGGTAAAAGTAAATCAAAATTTCGTCCTAGTCTGTACTTGTAATCTCTACTTATAAGGTATCTCGATCAAGTTCCAGCGCATCAATAAAAATGCTAACTATTACTCACTATTTGCGACATACTAAATCAAACTCAATGATACATATTCGTTAATTGCTAATATTCATTTCGATTGTATTATACCTGCAACTGATTCTTCAACTGCATCTTTTGTGCCATACACACAGGCATAGCTTTTATCTGCATTATTTCTTCCCATGTTCTTTCTTCGTTTGAAAGATTTTCCGATAAATCAGGAAGCATGGAGACTGCTGCATCGTGGACATTCGTAGACATTCTTCTGGCTGTACTTGCTCCACGTGAACGTGTACTCGTACGTCTTCTCAAAGTTGTTCTGGGCTCGTTACGGACACGTTTTGTTGTGGCTGAATCACCAATAATAATGAATCAGTTAAGTAGTGATACTTGGCATCACAGGAAATCAGATAATCATCAAGATAACAGAATGATATCTCTATCTTGAGCCAACATTTTATTGTAACATTGTGAAGATAAGTGATAAAAGTGATTAGGTAGTTCTTATATCCATCGAAGATATCAAGAATGGTTTAAAGACTCACCAACACGAGACTTCTTGCTAGGAAGTAAAGTTGCAATGTGAGCTGGATCCCGTTGCAGAGCCTGTTGAAGATCTGCCTCGATTGCAGCAGGATAACTCTCCTGATAAAATTCTGCACCAGCTTCTTCCCACCCTTGGCCACGACCGCCACTACGTTTCTTCTTTTCTCCTCCAGACATCTTGATTTTGATTTATTCAAAATCAAGTCTAGACCCGAAGAATAGCTTTGACAATACAGAGTGTACCTTCCACAGAAGTCAAAGAGTACTTTCGATGAAAGAGGCAGGACATCTTCTACTACTAGTAATAGGTCCACAATGATTATAACATCCAAATGTTTCAATCACAAATCGTTCCTCCAGCAGGATGCGGTTACAAGAGGATTCCCAATGCACATAAACTGACTCCACAAAAACCATTTAGTCGTCAGTAATCCTCGTTGTGTCTTATCGCTACAAATAGATTTAATCGATCGTTAATTTACATTTTGTTTTTATAATTCGTACAAGGACATTGTATCTATCTATAGACGTGATATGGAAACTGCAAAAATCGGGTAATTTCTCAGTCTATAAATAATCAGCGTCATATCTATAACATATTTTACCCAGGAAACACGATCCATCTTGATAATAGTCAGACCCTCAAAAGTCTTCTTGATTGCACTACGAATGTATTCTGATGTAGTATTCATCAACTTCAACATTTCTATTGCTCCGCGTATTGTACATAAATGGTTTTAGGACTTGTAGGCACAGATCCATGAGACATGAGAGGAATAAGGAAGTTCCTTCAAATTACAGATTTTTGAGGCCGAACAGAAAATTCTATGAAAAATGCCACCGCCAATTCTACCAACCAACTTGGTAGTTCATGAAAATCCCTATTTACGGGGCGCGCATACATATAATCGGATTCAACATATGCCCATTTCCTCCGACGTTAATCGAAGTTTAAATTCTGATTACCCTATCTTGAAACTATATTTAAAAAATTGAACCAGGTTTAAATCACGTCGGAGGAAACGGCCGTTATACATTATGTTCTTATAAATTTTGAAAAATATTTCTAATATACTGCAGCACTGAATAAACGTCGTTATTGTTCACCGCCAGTTTCTTAATTCAAGATGAAACCTTCCTTATCACTCACAAATTGTCAGATTATCGTCCCTTTCAAAGATATATTTATTACAAATTTCAACGAAATTCCTTAATTATAAAATTTTAAAAATGAATAAGTAACTGCTACCTGTGTGTATTTTTAAATTTATTTTTCATTAATGAGTTTGTACATTCTTATCAACAAATAAGTTCATTAGACCTAAATTTTCCTTGTTTCTCATTTAAATATTTCGCTTTTCCTCTTTTCTTGTCTTTGCTCTCCGTTTGTCGCTGTACGTAGAAAAATTGCGAACTAGCTAATTGTAGTACTAATGATACCACAAGACGACTAAGTTTAATTTTCTTTTATTTTTTTCACCATTAGCATCCTTGGTTATTGTTTATTATTATCGTATGAAGAATGCGAGAGAATTCTCTGTCAAAAAAGAAATATTCGCGGTAACATCATACATAGCAATTAAGTTTTAACCGTATACGTCTATACAGGTCTATAAAGTAATTTTTTGTTTAAATATATCCTTGGGGGATCTCTTAAAAAATAAGTCACATAGTTTTTCTTGTATTTTACGTTTCATAATTATCGGCATTAAGATCCCCACCATGGGCCTTGCATGCCCCTGCTAAAGACTTACTTCCGGTTCATTTCTAAAGGTTCTAAGAGTTTCTTTCTTCAATTATTGATACTTATTTTTTCTTTATATAATCATTTTTTTCTCATGAAAAAAATTTCGCGATATATGGCTCCGTCGCCCGATTATCGGGACAACATTGTTGCCTATAATCTGTACAAAGTTTATCATTTGATAACGAATAAAGAGAGACACAAAGAAGGGTGACAAAAATACTCTGCGAGAACACGAGATCATAACGAGGAGATCAAGGAGGCGTTATCTACTTTGTATACATGTAGATATAGACATTACACAAAAAAAAAATTGAAATTCTGATAGTTGGTAAAGTCATCAAAATTACATCCGCAGGTTGAATTAGAAAAAACAATTGGCAATTACTGGTGAAAATTCTCCTGAAGGACTTCTGTTCAATATGATACACACAGTTCACTTTTCTTTTTCTATGATATATGGTTACGTGCTTCTCCTCTGTTCTTCCACAATGGATCTCGATGGTCAAGTGGAAAATACACACGCGACACAGAAAAATATGGTGGATGCAACGATGCCACCGGAAATTCTGTATGGGTATTAGTTACAGACAAAAGATCCTCTTCGAAAAACGATTCAGCGATTACAAGCATTGCCGAGGGTCAAATACTCGTCATGCAGAATGTTCTTATATCCCAGATTTGCACAGCGTGAACCTAAGACCTTGATCACCGAGGATAACGGAATGGGCATGTCACGATCGTTTGCGTGGGCGTCGGCCATGTTTAAAATTGAAAAAAAAAGTCACGAGACAAAATCCCCCCGTTCTCCTTGTCTCTTTGGACTTTGCTCAAGTTCAAAGCTTAACGCTGTCGTACTCGGTAATGGTTCAAGCAACCAAGAACGGCTTCTGGAGCTTTTTTATTTTTGTTGCTGTGCTTGTTGCTGAGAATTTGCGCTTGCTGTCTGAGCCGGAAATGTATAAGCTTGAGTGTATCCTTGCCAATTTTGGGGATATCCATAACTGGCTGCAGTGTTGGTGGTAGAAACTGTTGTTGCGGTGCCTCCCGTTGTTGTTGTCTGCAAGCAGGATAGAGATCGCCAAGATTAGAGTTATTGATAGATGTCCGAAGCTGAACAATGAGATTACAAATCCTTCACATGAGCAAGGATCAGAAAGTTAGGTTAGGTTAAGTGAGACTTAAGATTTCAAACACCATTATAGAAAAATGTATATTGAGATATTGGACTTGCCGATATCTCTGCGGTTACGGTAGATCTTTGTTCTCCTTTGAAATATATTATTAAGTATGTAGTGCCAGTTGAATGCCGTAAAATTTGTCAAAAGACTCGGTCAATCTCGCACCAAGTGTACCTTATTTGCATTGAAGTATCTAGGATATACTAATATTAATTGGTACTGGAATCAAATACGTGTAAAGAAATTTGTAACGGGAGTCATTTGCTTATTTTTGATTTAAGATACTTAGCTGTGCTAAAATCAAGTCTCTAATACAGTTAAGGTGCATTGAAACCCTTTGTTTTATTCACACCAATTTAAATTCTACTAGTATTATTCAGTGGCGTCTATACCTTACTTTCTGTTCCACTCTAGTAAGATTTACTGTGGTGGATTATTGTTTGCTTACAGCCTGGCCACCAGCTGCGGTTGTCTGTCCACTTTGTTGTTGTTGTTGTTGTTGCTGTTGCTGTTGTTGGCCCCAATACTGATTGTAATACTGTGAGTTCCAGTTATTCCAATTTCCGTTGCCATAACCTTGCTGACCGTAGCCAGATTGATTATAACTTCCTTGACCATAACCTTTCCAATTTCCCCAAGAAGATGGTTGACCCCAACCGCTCTGTTGGCCGCTCCAGTTATTTTGTTGTTGTGATTGTCCACCACTGCCACTTGACCAGCTACCACCTTGTTGGCTCCAGTGACCTTGTTGTGGCTGTGAACTTTGGTAGTTTCTGAAAAATAAAAAAAAGGAACACAATAAAATATAGAGTATATAATAAAAAAAAAACTCCATATGAGCAGGAATAAAAACTATGTAACCACATATAACTACATATAACTTTAAATAGTATACCCCATAGGAGCCCAGTTTCCTTGTCGCGAAACTGCTTGTCGATTTCGTTCATTTCCTGGTCTTCTGTCACCTCCACTGCCTCTTCTTTCTCCTCCACGGTGTGAAGATGACGTCGTGGCACTTGGACCGCCACGACCACCTCCTCGCCAACCGCCACTAGGAGGTCCCCCATAGCCTCCGCCGTGTCTCATATGACCACCACGTTGCTGCCTGTCCCGCCATCCTGAATTGCTTCCACCACGCCAGCCTGAATTTCTATTCCTATCAGGATCTAAAAACAATCGAGTAAGTGTAATTAAAATTTGTTCCTGTGAACATCTAACGCAATACTAGCATTTTAGAAAGAGTGCTATAGCTACTAAGCTACTTAGTGACAGAGCAGTAACCATCTATAGTGCTACTACTTCACAAAACCAAGAAAAAAAATACTTACATCCTCTACGATCGCGATGATCCCTGCTATCCCTGGAGTCCCTACTGTTTCTCGAATCTCGACTGTCTCTATGACTGTCGCTCCGCTCGAATCTAGGCTTCTTGTTCACCTGTTGCTGTCCAAACCCAGCATCCCTTCCCTCCTTATTATATTTCTCGATGATCTTCTTGGCTTCATCTTCTGGCAGGTCAGACCACTCGACAACATCAAAGGATTCACCAGTAGATGGCGAGCTGAAATTCGCTGGAAGGTCGGAAGAAGACATTCAGTAAATCCCAGCGAGCAAACAATGAACACTCCTCTCAGAGAGGACAAAAAAAGAAAAAAAAAAGAAAAAAGGAAGGAAAAAGAGTATGCATCAGGTCATTCAGCTTCCCAGATTATTCGTTACTCGTTGTTTGGGTCAAGTGAGATGACATTAATGTACCCTGAGCATCAGCAACGTGCGCAACGCATAAGCTCTGGGAAGCTCACCTTGTGGCAACACAACATGACAATTGGTGGCTAGGCTCGTCGAGAGACGCACCCTAGTTATTTTCGTAGAGGGTGCGCATGTGCTCTCGATGAGGGTTTTAGGGACCAACCTTTCATTTCCAGGACCGCGGTATCAGGAACATCCTTGCCTTCGATCGCCTCGCGCTTCGCGGTGCGCAACTTGAACTCTTCATCCGTTGGTACTACAACTACCGCCCTCCGATGGAATCCATAGAAATGCCTCATTTTGCGCCTTTGTGCGGAAGGATATACGTTTGTCTGTATCGGTTCCATAGAAAATACAGATTTCATGAGAATTCGCAATGATGCAATCGGTTTTCTAAGACGTCGCCGCCGCGATGCGCATGCGCGCACGCGGAGAATAACCACTTGGTCATTCGGACAATTAATCCATTTATTAATTAGTTCTATTAAGTCTCGATGGAGGGGGCGCTTAATTAATTATACATCATAATATATATACGTATATGTAGAAAAGTATGTAGATGTTTTCCTTGCCACGAAATTTCTTTTGCGTCCTCGATTAATTGTCTTTGGTTTTTCCTTAAAAGCGACATAATCGCTCTTATATTTCGCTTCTCCTTTAATTACTAATACTAATTTACTTACCAGGAAGTGCCTATCTAATTGTTTCCTCTTGGTACTTGAAGCATCATAGGGAACTTTCTATTAATGACCATTAGATATTTAAAAATTTTTAAGTGAAATTCAAAGCAGGTATTTTCTTGTTCATATTTCAAACAGTCCATGGCAATTCTGTAGCTAGTATTTTCGAAGGAAATATCATTTGCATGTTTTCTTTATATCCGTTGCTCAATAAACGGTTTTCGGAAATTATTTAAATTTGATTGATCATTGCTATACGAGCAAAATTTAAATACTTATTAATTGTTATCATTGTATGATAATTTCGCCCACATTTCAAATTTTAATGGAATTCTTCATTTTTCCTAACTAAAGATCCTTAGCCATAATGAGACTTACCTTGAAATTTAGCGTTACTATAATGACGTTCCCAATACTGTAAAATAACTTAAAAATAATCGTACCTGTTTGTTGGAAAGTATTTCAGATTGTGAATATTCGAGTAACCAAATTGTTAAAAGAACAACTTTTGTTAATCACAACAAAAGTGGTTAATCAACTACATTTAGTAACTCGGTACACGACTGGAATTCATGATGATGCTGAAATGTACCCGAATAAAGCAAAAATTTAGCAGAGATTACTTACGGAATTCAGGCTGCTTACACACCAGATCTTCCAATAGGATTTTTTGCTTTTCTTTTTGTACAAGTCACAGTAAAACTTACCGAAGAGTTCTCTGACATTTTTCTTTTCTTAATACTCATACTTTGACATTCAAATTTTCAAAATGGAATTTCTATGATTATCTTGGAGGGGAATTCCTTATGGCTTCCAACAGTATATCAAGAACGACTTGATAATTCCTTGTTCTTATTTTGAGTAAGGTAGACGAAGATATATCATGATTCAACTTATGCAAATATGCTAATTATATGCGATTAACAATCCTGGATAGTTTGACGTATGGTTTATGTTTCAGTCTCACCTGATCCAAGATGTAGTTGCGTCTTCTGATCGATGCGACGTCCAAGAGCTTGTTAAGGGCACGTGTGCACTTGTCGATTAGTACCTCCCAGCGACCATGATAATTTCTTTTGCGAGGTAGACCCATAATCTAGAAAAACAGAACAGCATTGTTTAGTACGAGAAACACATATCTAAATGCTGGTAAAGGATATTAATTTTTTCAAATTTTATCTCGCAGCAAACATGTGCTACAAGTATCATTTATACATGCAGTTTTAGCTAACCTTATTTCATTATTGCGTAGTCTTTATTAGTAAACAGTTTCGATAATTTAATTATTGTATACCAAAACTCACCTTCATTTTGTCAATGAGATTATTGGTACTAAGGATGTTGTACATCTTGTCTGCATGTTCCGCAGCATACTTGTTGGCCCAGAAAGTTTTACCTGCTGCAGGTAAACCACACATCATGATCATCTCGCAGTCTTGTTTCTTGGTAGGTCGTCTAGGTCCAGGTGTTCTGTCTTTGAGCTCGACACTACCGACAGGTACGTATTCTACAGGAATGTCCTTAATCCAACTTTCTTCCTGGCCGAAATTGCACGTAAAGGAACAATTCTTTGATAAGACGTGAGGAAACAAAGCCTTTTCACCGAGTTCCTCCTTGGAGATGGTAAAGGCCTCGCCCAAATTCTCTCCATTCAAGGTGTAAGACATGACGACGTTCTCGTCGTTGGACATATCCAAGAAGCAGCCAACGACATCATCTTTAGTAAATGTTCCTCCGTAATCTGTGAATTTGTTGTTGGTGGACTTTTTCCCAGTGCCGCCGTATCCGTAACTCAACTTTTCCTCGCCAAGTTGCATCGACGTTTGCGCTACGGACCAACCGACTCTGAGAACGTGCGAGTTCTCCTCATCTTGAAGATTAATTGGACAGTGTTCAGTAATCTTAGTCTCATAGTAGACCTTGCCACATGTGAATCCATAGGATGCTCTGGCACCAGCCCAAATGTAACAAAAACCATCACTATGCATTGGAGTTGCTGAACAAAAACTATCCTTATTGATCATCAGATTCAGATCAGAGTCATCTGTAACATTGAAAAGCGATTGAATATTTTGTATGTCAATAATAATAGGGTTGTGAATAATTTTTTGTGTGAACTTACACCAAGATAGGAGAACTGCATCTTCGTCGAACTCTGGCTCATCCTCAGCTCGTATTAATGGTGGTGTAATGTGACGTTCTTCGCGAGGACTTGGTGATCTTTTTCGTTTCCGATCTTTACGATCCTTCCGATCCCTATCTTTAACCTCGCTCTCTCGCTCTGTTTGGTCTTTCATCTCTACATCCTTAAGAATAATCATACATATACAATAACTTCTGGCAAAGATAGTGAAAAAGGACTAATTATAGCTATATACAATGACTAACCTCTTCTCGTTTCACAGAAATTTCTTCTTCTATTTTTTTTGGAAGTTCCTCCACTGGTTCTTCAGTTTCCTCTTTCTTTATAATGTCATCTGACTCAGCTTTGGTAACTTCTGTAGATGATGGGACATCCTCCTCCATCCTTTCCTCAGCCTTTACCTGTATGGAAGCTTCTTCCATTAAAGAAGAGTGCTCTTCCTCTTGGATAGGTTCTGGTTTTACATCTTTATCATCTTGATCATCTTTTACTGAACTTTCTACTGAAGATTCTGAAGATTCTTGTACTACCTCTTGCAATTCCTCTACCATTTCTGACTTTTGTTCTCCTGTATCTTCTACTACATCTGGTAGATCGGATATATCTTTGACGTGGTCAGTTGATTTTACAGGACTTTCTCTGTCAACATTAGCAACTGATTTTTCTGTACTTTCTTCATTGCATGAAATATTTTGTGGACTTGCCGGCAGTATATCAGCCTCTACAGATTTTAAAGAACTCTCTAACTGTTGTTCAGATGTTTCTGCAGGTGCTGGAGATAACTGTGGGTCTTCTACTTCTTTTGGCTTTTCTATAACTGGTTCAGCACTTGTAGGTTCAATTTCTTGAGGTTTTTCATGAGTCGGTGTCTTAACAGGAGAAGGCTGTTTCGCAGAAACTGGTGTAGATGGTGTTTTAGCGGCAGCCCTGGAAGGCGTTTTAACTGGTGTAGTAGCAGTAGAACCTCGAGCACCTCTGACTGGAGTCTTTGGCGTCGGGACTGTTTTTGAAGGCTCCGGTGATTTTTCTCGTGTTTCTTTTAAACTATCTCCAGTATCTTCAGTATCCGTTTCAGTGATAGTAGTATCAACTGGGTCTGAAAATGAAAAGAACTTTTGTTTGAATTCCAATAAAATAATCAGCAGAAGTACAGTCGTTAACAAACGAAGAGGAGTGACCTCCTTTCGCATCATAGGGAATTTCGCGCCATTCACTATGAAAGTAGGATACTAAAACAACTAGGCATCGATGATTAATTAATAAATCCATAAATATAAACAAGATAGTCCAAGTTTAAAGCGTGCGAGACAATCCTCAAAAAAAAATATTTGCAAAATATATATGAATACATTTTCTCATGTAAAATTTTACTCACGATTGCCAGTTTCTTCTTCCAACGCCTTACGAAGTCGTTCGACGAGAACCGCCTTGTTTCCTTTCGCATCCAGACCACGTTGCGATAGTTCAGCACGTAATTCAACCACTTTTAACTTCGCGGGATCCATTTTTTCACAAAATCGTGCGATATACCCACGTACGCGCACTTTTTACTCAAAGAAAACGCTCCGAAAAGCCCATACACGCGCCAGAGACCCGCGCTACACACACAATATGGCTGAACAGAGTTGCATTAACGAGTCACGTAGTATAAATCACGTGATTGGCGAGAAGAGCGGGATTAGGAAAGGACGCCAACTTACTAGCCAATAAAAACCTTTGACTTATTTACGTTCTTCTGACAAACATTATTTGATTGGTTTATATACGGCGGGTTCTTCGGCAATTGGCTTAAAGCAATAAGCTCGTGTTGGTAGCATTCGAACCTAATATCACATCTCTTTACATTTAGATTAGGTTCTCCAACGCTCAGTGTAAATTAATTTTATTCATTTTTCATATAAACTTGTTTACAAATCTCATTACAAATTTTGATCAGCATTATTTGATTGTGGTATGATTAGCTGGGACCAGGCTCCTGACACGCTCGCCACTGTCCAAATAAATATTCTCGTTCTGTCCGCGTTTTTAACTCCTTTGCCGTCCTGTACGTGGCGCTAGTAGTTTTCTGCTGTAATCACTGAAATGTAAGTATACTGGAATGCGTACGGCATTGGCGAAGGTCGTGTAGAGAGAAATAGCGAGGAAACAGGTCAATGGATTAGGCTGTCTCTATCACACATTGTACAGTATCTCAAAAAGTTTAACCTGATCATATATTATTTCGAAAACTGCTAAATATTCTTTTTAGTCAATTTTACAAAGTTTGACAGATTACTTAACCGTAGTGAAGAATAATTTTAAAAGACTAGATAGAAAAAATCGGATAGCATTTACGACCATAGGGGGTCTATTACTTACTACGTCTATCGATGTCATCGATCACTGTAAGATTATGATATAAAACCAACTTCCGTATATTGTTCTTAACATTTTTGTCTCAAGTTCTAGTTCGCAGCCTTATGTTTAGGGAAAATAGAAAGCGTGGAAAAGTTTCTCGAAAAATTCGCGCGCAAAAGCTAAGTCAGAGAACTTGGTCGCCAATGTGGTTGAGAAAAAAAACAGGCCCCGCTTACTCATGCTGACTAGCACCCGTACGTACGCTGGACCGGCATAACCCGTGATTCTTATTGTGAGGGATCTTCAAGAGTGTTTCCTTTATTTATTATTGCTTACAAAAAAAAAGGATTTTCAGTACAAAAGAAGAAGGTATACAAATTATTCGGATGCCGATGTTATAAGGCAACTTTGAGTTTTATATTTTACGTATAAATAAAGACAATTAATAACTCTGGCTGTGTATTTCGAATATTGAAGGTAACTATAAATTGCGCTTTGAATTTCGTTTGAAGGACACTGAGCAGAAGGCTGCTAGCGCCACGTGTGGCAAAACTTCGTAACGGAGACGACGTACATTCGGAGAACCGACCTGATCAGTTTCTACCAGGGGTTAGTTGGGGTAAAGGGTGTTTATGCTACCCTGAATGCTTTGAAAATTGTCCGATTTCGAACTACGAAATTTCATTAGATTCTTCAACTATTTTATTGAGGATTAATTATTAAAAAAGCGGCATTATGGATACTGTGATTAATATAAACAATCAGACTATTGGAAGAGACAAAATAATCAGGTTAGTCGTTCGATCTATACGCGAATAGGAAATATCAAGCGACGCCACATTCCCTATTTTGGAACTAGACTTTGTAACGCGTCATATGAAAAAATCCCTAGATTGTAAACACGGTCGATCAATTTTTATCAATCAAACGAAGATTACTTTTATAAATATGTCAAAAATACAATTGCACTAATTTTTGTTGACAGATTATTGCAGTATGGAAGCCGAGCTTGTTGGTATTATGCACAAAATGGTCATAGTTCAACACATTCCATTGATGTTCTCAAAAGCTTGGAATATACCTTTAGCTCTTTTAGAAAATGTACATTTTTTTGAAATATTCCACCTTTAAATATTGAAATCTCATAATTACCTACATTCATATCTGATTGATTGATTGATTCCAGTATTACGCATGGGAAGATTCTTGGATTCATTATACTCTGCATTGAAGATTATGAAGTATCCTGACTTAATAGTGAGGGTGACTTTGACAATGTCCAAGATCTCAAACGCTTTGTTCCTTCTGGCTGATCATATTATCTGGATAGGTAGAGCTGGTGTTTTTCAGGTCAATATTGAAAAATGGACCAACGTAGCAAACAAGTACTGGTTGATGACCATCATCATGAACCTTGTCAGAGATGTTTATGAGATTGTTCAAATTATAGAACGTGAAAGCATGTGTTCACGTAGCAGGACAAGTTTGACTTTACAAAATAGTATCCTGCGACAGTGTCAGTATATTCTCTGGGTCAAAGATCATAAAGATGTTCTTGTAGACTCTGTAAAAAATGGGTGTGACCTCTTTATTCCATTGACAGCTCTAGGATATACCAGACTCAGTCCTGGGGTAATTGGTCTACTTGGTCTCATCTCATCAGCAGTGGGATTATACAGCTTAGTTTATCCCATGACAAAACTAAGTCCATCTTAATTAAAAGAAAAAAAACTTTAATTATTCCTAACGTTTAAGCTTATCCTAGTCTCCTTTTAATACTTTAGAAATATGGTATTTTTCAAGTTGAAAATTTCAACACATTTTAACGACGGGAACGGGTTTGAGATAGATTATTTGTTCTTGGTTTTTTACTCTGATATAAACTTTATAATGAGTAACACAGGCAATGATGAACAGTCAATGACATCATGATATGGCTATATGAATATTCAGTTACTTGAATAAGATTCAAAACGTGGCAGTTACTTGACGGTTACAATTGATTGTTATGTAAAATAAATAAATTTAATACATTTATATTTGATTTAGTTCTGATCTGAGTTAAAGTTTCAGTCACTTCTTTTTTTTATCTACTGACTTACTATTTATGATGTTATCTTTGGAATATCTGCGACTTGTGATATTTTCTGTAATGTAAGTATATTTATAAAACAAAATTATTGTTACAAAAATAATATGGTTTAATTAACTTTAGCCTTTCTCTTGTTCTGACGGAGAGTCCATGCAAATTATCTAATTCCAAATTGAGACAATGGACTCAACCAATTTATCAAACGTCGATAAATCGACCATTGTTGCAGGAAACTGGTAATTGATATACATTTTCTGTAGAAAATTGTTATGTGTAGTTTTTAAAATATGGAATGATTATTTAATAGTAACGACAATTATCAACGTGTCATTGACAATGGAGAAGATGACAATTACGGATCCGACTACTATGGTATACTAAAAATTCTATAAATTCAATTTCATTTATGAATAAAGTATATTTGCATTGTTTTTTAAATGATAGGTAGTTGAATATCAATTGGCAATGACGCAAAAGTGGCAAGATCATCGATTAGCACCGGATGACAAGACCAGAAAATTGGCAGTAATGGGTGCTATTTGGCAACCAAAAATTATATTTGCTACTGCTGATATGGCTATTGTCAAAGATTCTACACAATTTTGGCGTGGTACTTCAAATGGAAGTGTCATGTATAGTGAAAAATATTCTGTAAAGTCAGATTGCTCGATGGACATGAAAAAATATCCTTTCGACACACAAAAGTGCATTCTCAAAATTAGCTCCTGTAAGTAAACAATATAAAAAAATATACATATATATATATTCTACCATTACATCAGATATCAATAATAGTAGATTGACAAGTTTGAATTTCCTACAGATAATTATATGCTATTTGGTTGCAAAGTAAAAATTGTCAAAAATATGTATATTGTCTGTAAATTGTGTTAACAATACAAATTCATTCTGTGTCCATGTAATTATTAAAAATTAGTGACATTATTTGTAGATAGATTTACTTTGGACGAGGTCAATTTAAAATGGGATATGCATGAAGCAGTGATGGTGAAGAATATGAAAAATTCAACATCATTTAAATTATTCAAAATAATAAGTAACGAGACTGTTGATTATCGAGATTCAGGAAATTTCAGTGTCTTAATAGCGGAATTTTTCATTTATCGAAATAGCCTTCATGTTATACTAACATGTATGGTACCCAGTATTATATTGGTGATTGTATCATATAGTGCTTTTTGGTTGGAAGGGTCAGGTATGTTGATTAATTAAGTTTTACTATGAGTTAATAAACTATTAATTATCATTTTAGCAGTTAACTCACGTATTACTTTATGTATTTTTGCAATTGCTGGTCTTCTTTATCTCCATGTTTTAAACAGTTATACTGTAATTTGTATCGATTGCATCAAAGCACTTGATATCTGGTTTGGAATATGTACAATTTTTACTATATTACCTTTATTGGAAAGCATCATAGTGAACACATTACATATATTCCATGTGAACAAAGAGGTGCGTTAATTATATCAATAGCAAATAGAATAGAGAAATGAAATTTATCTTTGCTTATTATTTTAGGATATAATGTTGGAATTTGAAATAAACGAAGGTCTCATGGCATATGCTACCTGGATAGATAAGATTTTGCGTTTACTTCATCCAATTGGATTTCTAAGCTGTGTGTTTCTTTTCCACGTAGTGTTCGCACAGGATTAAATTTTGGTATGTTTTATTATTTTTAAATTAATGTAGATAGTAATTATTATTTTAATGATATATTATGTATTAATACTCACTATCAATGATGTAAGGAATGAAATTCTTACTGCAATCCTAATATCTCCAGCATCCATTATCAGAATTCTTAATTTTATTATACTTGTACCACCTGTTTGGATATAAATTCCTGGTCTCTGTCCCACAATGTTTCACATATCCAATTTAACTGATACGAACAATCAAATATTTCTGGTCTGGTGACAGATTTGTGGGTGTCAATTCTGATGATTTTAACTTTCCACTTTTCTTCAAATTCATTAACTTGAGTGTCGGTTACAGCCAGTGATGACCAGGCACGGTATCTAAGACATAAAATAATAAGTCATGCTTGCTTCTGATTTAAACTCGTTACAAATATTAACTTACTTTGTTCCAATTACAATATTGCCAGGTTTTTCTGCAATGGCACTCATAGAATTCATAAGCTGCGGTACGTCGTTGAAGCTACTCGCATCATCAAAAGAAAAAACGGTACACACAGCATCCACCTTGTCTTTACACGCCTGGTATAAAATGACACTTATTTACAGAAGTTGTATTTTAAAAATAAGGAATAAAGATACTTTGCAATGTATCCATTACGTGATCCTAATACATACAAACTTACTGGTAAGATATGATTGTACTTCTTAATGCTGTTTTCAGATGTATCCCAAAAATGTAATTTAAAGAGGACTACTTTGTCCCAAATTTTCACTGGCCAATATATTATTGTTTTTTTGATACCATTAGTTTCAAAATAGCCACTATATCCAACATTTCCAGCCAATCGAGATACTACTGAAGTTTTACCAACTCCTGATCTACCAATCATAAATATCTTGTATGTAACTTCTTCAATGGAAGACGGTAGTGGTGGCCTTTCGAGAATACCTAAAAGTAAAATTATAGAAATGATATAACGAAGTAGTATCCGATGTTATTTATTAGAACATGACCATATAACATACCATAAAACCGTCTTTTATTGGTAGATCTGTTATAGAAATGATGCAAAAGAGATTCCCCTTCAGCAGAGCTTAACCAGTTCATACTAATGGCATTACTCATGTTGACGCTACAAGTTTATAATATATTTAATTTCATGGTTAGAGAAGTTAAACAAGATAATATAAATCAAGTAAAGAAATTGATATAATTCAGACAGATTTGGACAAGAAGATTATAGAACCTTGTCCTAAATTTCCGATCTAACTGCAGTTGCATGTATATGAGAGTCGATAAGATAACATTACTTCAATGTATCAAATGATACGATAAAAGATTAGTAATCAATGGCCCCCTTAATGTTTTAAGCTATTAAGAACATAGCTGTGAAATTAGATAGCTTATCTGTTAAACCGAAACGTATGCCAGAGCTAATCAAAGTATAATTGATACAAGTCACAGCATAAATTTTTAGTTCAAACAAGATTGTGTGGTGTGATGATAGGTTACGTTCTTCTGCACAGCGATCAGTCAAAAGGCGAACAAACTGTGTCTCCATTGAATTATCAAATTTGGCAACAATAGTGTCGACTATTACGTTAATAAAATGGAGTTAACAACGAGCAATGAACTTTCTGTTGATAGTGAAATTGCGAAATATGGTTTTAAAGTAAGACTCGACCATCAATTTCCAGAGAAATGGTTACCAATTAAGGGACCGCGTCTACGACAATTGCCGCATCTTTTACCACTGGGTTTAAGGTAAGTCATGTGATAGAAACATTTTAATTACTTTTTTGTATTTTGTTTGATTTATTTTCTACGCCCTACTGTCAGCTTGTATATATGTATTTATTTCTTTTATGATTATATTAGCGTTTGCTAACGTTATCGTTTCTGTTATTTATCAAACGTTGAACATAATAATTAGTTGATAAGTAAATAGTATTTTATGCATTATTGAGCAAATTGTTTGTGGCGAAACATTTTGTCGTTTAATAGCTGTTTAGTCTTTTACAAGTGATAAGCTCTCTATGGAATATTTTTTATTTGTGTACTATCAAAGATACTGAGGAACAACGCTGATAGATATATTTATATAATGACTTGCTTAGTTGACATTGTACACAGTTAATACAAAACTATTGGTAACCATCTATAACGTAAACGATGGAAACATTCATTAAAAAGTATTAGTTAAAAGCAAATTTTATTAGATAAATAGGTCTCATACTTTTTTTTACTGCATATCTGTACAAATTCAATTAAAATTTTAAATGGTAATTCATAAATATTGGCAATAAAAAGTTCTTAAAGAAATAGAAACCGTAAACGGTCATCTTAAATTTTCAATCATTAAAATACGAAATATATCAATCATGATAGTATCAAAATTAAAACGAATTTGACAGATATACATATATAATTGACTGTTCATTCTACAATGTTTCTGCGACGTCCTCGGTCCCTTTAAGACTCCTCCACAATCAGACCCGAAATTAAAAAATAGTCTTTGCGACATGTTGTATGTACCATTTGGAGTGTAGTACTATTTCGTTATAAGCGAACGTTAGGTACAGTAAGGGAATAGGATTTTAAGAAATTCGTTGCTCGAGTGTTTCCCCGCTACTGCACGGGGAGCTCAGAAATCGAGTGTGTGAGTAATGTCCGTGAACATCGCTGCTCCTTCCCATGCTAGAATGGGACAAGGTACTTATGTTAAGTTCATGGACACATTTTCGACCACTTCTGCGCAGCCCGAAGATTCCGCCATTTTTCAATTTTCTATGTTTATATCGTCTTACGTCTCCCATCTCTTAACCTGATCCTGATCATGTGTGAAGTGGGTGGTGAGATTTGTATTGTGCATAATGATTTTTTAATGAAACATTTTTTTAATGAAACATGCTATTTTAGTTGTAATAGGAAAGGACTCGCGGTGTATAATTAAATAATTTAATTATTCACATAACTTAGATATAACCATAATTATAAATTCACAATTTATTTCACTTTTTAGGACTCTATAAAATATCCAGATGGATGAAATTAATTTTCATTAGAAATAATATTTGTTACGACAGTTTTCAACAGTTAAATCTATGCACGTTGTTTGTGTGGTGAAGGAGCGAAAGATCTTGTAAGCCCTATAACCCACTAGCGCAACACGATCGCGTATCATTTTTTAAGACACGATGGATATCGAGGAGATTGCAGCAGTAGTGTTCTACTACTTCATGTCTGTACGCGAATGATTAAGTCGCGTGCGATTGGAGCGGCTCGGTCGCTCTAATGGGTTATAGGGCTATGAACAAATAATTTAATCTATTGGAATGTTGTTACTCTTCTGTTTGCACAAACAATACAGCTGACGATGTCTAGTATTGTGCTAATAGTATAGTACTTGCTGTGCATGAAATCTAAATATATTTCAAATTAAGTACAGGACATTACAGTTTTTTTAGCTAAGGCAATTTTAAAATTAAAACTCGCCCTTGGATAAGTAACGAAATCATGACGTGATTATATGTGCGCGAACAAATGTATACTTCTAAAGTAAAAAATTAAGAGTTTGTGTTTATAAAAATTTTCATGACTCTAAATTCAAAATAACTTTGGGAGGATTTTACAATTAGTTCTCTTAATCTAGAAATGGTCACATTTGAAAAGCATTGAGTGAGGGTGTCTCAGACACCCCGCGCGTCTACTTCCGAGTAGAAGTAAACTAATACGATTATTCGTGAATTCTTTGGCTTTCAGATACTGGTCATACTATAAAAAAATAGTAAAGAACGGTCGTATACCGCTTATGGATTATATGAAAATGCCAATCGGCTTGCAGATGTACGGTGAGTTGTGCTGATAAGAGTGGCCGTCATTTATACGAGATACTCTGTAAAAATAGTAGTATGTCTAAACGAAAGATATCAGAAGGGGTTAGGAAAAAGGAAAAATAAGATAAAAATGGAAAATAAAAAAAAGTGGAATCACAGTGAAACAAAACTGACAGCCTAGCAGAAGTCGTTAAAGACAACGTGCGCCATAAAACGATATAAATCATTTTTATAGGTGCTCCGATAGGCGGTATCGGTGGCGGGACTATTGGTCGTGGTTTTAGGGGTGAATTTTGCCGTTATGCACTGCGTCCTGGACAGTATCAATACCATACAATAATACCAAACCAGTTCATAGTAACCATTAGAGATGTCGAAGGCAACACGATTTATCATCAAGTACTGTCCACGCACAAGTAAGCGTCTATTTTTAGGTTATAATGGTCCCTTTCAGTTTTATAAAGTTCCAAGGGTTATTCGGTACTTGGTTGACGTCTGCACGGATACTTATAAAGCATTATTTGTGTTGAATCAGGAAACCTAAAATATTAAAGTCGTGGAAATGGCATTTCGATGGCACCAAAGCAAGATATACATCGCTTTATCCAAGATCCTGGACTGAGTATGATCTGGATGAAGTTTCCGTGAAATTGATTTGTCGTCAAGTGTCGCCAATTATTCCTCACAATTATAAGGATAGTTCTTTGCCGTGTGCAGTATTTATCTGGAACGTGATTAATAATTCAGGAAAAGATCTGAATATTGCTATTACTTTTACATTTGAAAGCGGCACTGGTGATAATACCGATAACGAAGGTAGAGAATGGTTTAACTTACGTTTTGTGTTGTTGCGTGTACAGACGAAATAAGATGAATGAATTTTAGTGAACAAATGGACTGAATATTTTGAAACTGATGATGTCTCTGGTGTCATGATACATCAAAAGATTCACGAGATGAATTGTACGTATGCCATAAGTTCACGGGCGAAGAATGGGATTGAAAATTCTCGTGTTCTTAGTTTTGATCCAATGAGTAATGGCGAGAGCTTGTGGCGCGAACTTGAAGACAATGGAAAATTCGAAAAGAAAACTTTACGAGCTTCTCCGAAAACCGGTACGTACTTGTTTGTTGTATTCAAAGTTCCTAGATAAAATTTGTCAATGATTTTTCGTATTGTTTTCAGGACATCCAATTGCTGCTGCAGTTAGTGCCCGTACATTGGTCAAAGATGGCAGCACTAGTGTACTCGAATTCTCTTTAGTCTGGGACATGCCAAAGATACATTTTCATTACAAGATGCGCGAATATCTCAAACATTACACGAAATTTTTTTACGAACCTGAAGGTTCGGCTGCTCCATTAATTTCTCAGTACGCACTCGACAATTATCGACAGTGGGAAAGGGAAATATGCAATTGGCAACGTAACGTCCTCGAGGATCAGCAACTACCTGATTGGTACAAGAGTGCACTTTTTAACGAGCTATATTACGTCGCTGATGGTGGCACGATTTGGTTAAGGGGCGACGAAACTGACAGTTTTCCAGCCACGGATCCACGGTACAAAAAATACAGATTTTATTCTGCAATATTTCTTACAGCTGTGTTAATAGCGTACACACGACACTGTTGATACGATCTCAGAGAATCTAATAATTTTCCAGTGGTATCTCCCATGCGATTTCCGCTATAAGATTTCGGTAAATAACGAATACCAAACTGGCACATTTTCGCGCTCGATTTAACTTTGTCAGCACTTTAATTTGACTTGGCGAAATGTCGCGAACCGTGTAAACGAGAGTTGCTAAATTGTACGAAGTAAAATAGCATCCAGTGGGTGTTTTGCACGAGAAAAAGTTTCCTTTCAGTGGACTTTGCACATTAGTGACATCTTGCTTGCTTTTGAGGAACTGTCAGAATGTTAATCACGCTCAAGATCCTTTGTTTAATTTTAACTTTGCAGTTATTAAAGAGTTGACTCAATTTTGTTACATATCATATATTTTAAGATTAGCAAAGATAGGAAGACCATTTAACAGATGACATAACTTATTTCATCCTTCACTCTTGTTTCTCAGCAAGTAAATATAAGGATCTAATGAAAAACGTTCAAATATAAATCATATTAATTTTTTATTTTTATTTTAATCTTTCATTCATTGCTTAACTTACTTTTTTTTTTCATTAGATAATTGGTATTTATTTTGATCTTTTGAATTTGTGGACCAACTGTATCTTATAATTATATATTATAACGTATCTCAAAGTACTGAAACGGCACGTTAATTATTTGAAATTCCTCACTTGATTTGAAAGTATAAAAAGTATATTTGCAACATGCACTACAGTACTCAGAACAGTACCCTTTCATATCATTTTTGAAGTAAGGAAATTAAATTTGTACTCCACTTTTGTATCAGTAAAGTCATTTAACTACATTATGTATCTATACATTTATTATGTTTATATATAATATATTTTTTCTTTAAAAAACATTTTGTTTCCACTATTTATCCTAGATCCGAATATGGTCGCTTCGCTTATCTCGAAGGTCAAGAATATAGAATGTACAATACGTATGACGTACATTTTTATGCTGCTTTTGCACTCGTCCAATTATGGCCGCATCTTCAAAACTGCATACAATATGAACTTCGCGACAACGTTCACATGGAAATTGATACCACATGGACAACCCTGTACGATGGTGTAAGACAGGCACGTAAATTGAAAGGAACAGTACCTCATGACATGGGTGATCCTGGTAAGTGACTAATAGTAAAAATAACATTTTATAAATTAAAAATGTGATACTTGACTATGGTTTATGGCTTCTTCTAAATGCATGCAGATTAAGAAAGGGCAAAATGATACTTTCAGTACTCATAGTGAATTTTAGACCGTACTGTATGTTATTCCCTGTCAAATTCTTTTAGCGAAAAAATTTGATTTGTATTTTTCACTAAACTATGCGTGTTTGTGATACTTTTTATAAGTAGATTTATTCTTAACAGGTGAGGAACCATTCAAACTAATTAACTCATATCCGATTCACGACGTATCCGAGTGGCGGGATCTCAATCCAAAATTTATCTTGAGCTGCTATAGAGATTACGTTATCACGGGGAATTTACAGATGTTACAAGATTTATGGCCTACCATGATACAGGTTTGTTTAATGTGAAATAGAGAGCGCTGAGAGGATTAAAATTTTGGCGTACTTATGCGCTAAATCAAGGCGATTTTTTTACAATAAAAGTTTAATATTCCTTCCAATTAGATTCTTGAACGATGCCTAACCTGGGATAAAGATGGCGATGGTCTAATTGAAAATGGAGGTTTTCCTGATCAAACTTACGACACTTGGGTCATGAAGGGTCCAAGGTAATGGCCTCAAATTATTAGATTGTTAATATGGAGCAATCTAGGGATTGACAACGCTTTTTGAGCTTCTGTTCTTTTAAGTAAACACGTATAAACTGCAGCTCAAATTGCAGAAGTTATGAATTCGCACGGGAAATTTATTAATCTTTTTGTCGAGTCATGTCACACGGTTATGAGATTTGACATGTCTATGTTATTGTTGTGAAGGTAAAAAAAAAATGCAATCTATTTATCGGTTTTGTTCTTTCAATAGTGCCTATTGCGGTGGTTTATTTCTGGCTGCACTTCAGTGTTCTATAGAAATGGCCAAACTTCTTGGACATGATGCCGATGCCAAAAAGTATGAAGAAATTTTGAAAAGGGGAAAGATTGCTTATCAGGAGAAACTTTGGAATGGTAATGTATATAATAATATTACAACAACAAAAAATTTGACTCATGTCAAAAAGTAATAAACACATTATTTTATCGAATAGGGCAATATTACAATTTTGACAGCAGCAATTCTGGTCACAGCAAATCGATAATGAGCGATCAACTGTGTGGTCACTGGTTTTTGAGGGCATCTGGTCTTAATTACGAAGCAAGAAAAATTCTAATAATTAAATATTTTAATTATAAAAGTTGCATTGATCATTTTTATTGAAAATCTCTTTTCGGCAGGTTTTCCCGGAGGACAAAGTTAAATCTGCGCTTAAGGTTATTTTTGAAAATAATGTCAAAAAGTACAAAAATGGTGAGCAAGGTGCTGTCAACGGTTTCTTACCGACTGGGTCGATTGACCGGAAGACATTGCAAAGTGAAGAAATGTGGACCGGAATTACATACGGTTTGGCGGCTCTCATGATACACGAAGTGAGTTCCGTTTTCAAGCAGTGGAGAAAAAAATGTGTTATTTATCTAATATGATTCAGTACCTATTCTGTTTTTTTTTTTTATATTGCAAAAGGGCATGATCGAAGAAGCTTTCAAAACAGCTGAAGGAGTTTATAGAACTGTCTATGAAAAAATTGGAATGGGTTTCGAAACGCCGGAAGCGCTTTTTGAAAATAAATGTTATCGTGCCATTGGTTACATGAGGCCCTTGTCAATTTGGGCTATGCATCTGGCATGGGAATCGAGAAAATTAAAAAATGAATTAAAAGAGTGAATTTATTAACAACGAAATCTGCTGTAACATGTTCATGGCATTTTTATTTTTGACTGAAAAAATGAAAAACCATTGTGGAAATGTTACTGTTCCTTGTTAAATTCGACAATTATACCATTTATAGGCTCGATTTCACAAATACGATTTATTGTTTGAACTCCCTTTATCTTTAAATTGCAAATGCCTGATTAGCTAACTGCGGAGTTAAACCGAGTTTAAACAATAAACTTTATTTGTGGAACCGGCTCCTAATATCTCTTTAAATGTATGTCAGAATTAAGTTAAATTGTATGTAAAAACTTATGAAATTTTTCTTTGACAATATTCCTCTGAAATAGAAAATAATAAATTAATGTTTAATTTTGTATTTAATAAAATAATTAGTTCTGCGTGTTTTGCAAAAAAAAAATACAAATAGCTCAAACAGATATGTATACAAATGAAACAAGTGATTATGTTTTGTGATATCGCCTTAATTTTAATTAACAAGTTTCATTTTTAATATTATTTATTTTTTACTAATATCACTTTCTTTTTATGAGCAATCCAATTTTTCGATACTCGTCATTTACTTACTTTAAGAATCGTATAGTTGTTGCATTACAGTAAAATATGAGTACGATCCCCCTAAAAGCTGAAGATTGATAATCATTAAAACAAATGAAAATTGTTGAAAAAGTCATATTTAATTATTCAAAAAACTTTCCGATAAAAATGACTCGAGAGTGAGATAGTAAAATTTTCCTGCAGTCAAATAAATCGGTTTTTGACCACGCATCATTATAAACATTATAGTCCGTTGAGAATTGCGATCGAAACTATACCAATCACAATTGTATGCAGCATCATGAATTTTTAAACTCTATAACATATAATCTTTTTTAAGGAAAATAAATAAGCTGGCTTACAATATTAAAAAATTACACATCACTTTTGAATCACCTCCAGTGTCAACTCATTTCCATGCCAATAATATAGAAATATCTGAGTCATCATTATTGCCAAATATTCTACTAATTGTAATAACTTTATTGATGGTCCCATCTGTAATACAGAATGTTTTCAATAATTATCACAAATAATAAATATGCTAGATAATGATTTCCTGACCATAATTATTCGCATCCCAACAAAGCACAACATGACAGAATATATGAAAAAGTCAATAAACATAATCCAACTGAGCATAGAATCAATCACTTGGCAAAATCTACAAAAGAATCTTTTCAATATAACAGTTAATAGGTGAATAAAAATATCACTCAAAAAATGTACAAAATAATTTTTTGATGCTCCGCAATGGCCTCAGACAATAATTGGTGAATGTATTTTTGAAGTTCAGCCTGGTACGTCTCATTCTTGCTAAATTTCATTTGTAAATCAAATGCTGCTATCTGTGTTATATTGCTTATCCTGTTATGTAGAATTCTTAAGCGTCCTGTAGCAAAAAGGATGCAAGATACAAAGAAGGTGTCAAAATTAATTGTGTGTAAAGACATGACAGATCCTGTGACGATCTCAACAACATAAGCAATGGCATAATTATTTGTTGAGTTTAATGAAAATGGAAAATATGCAGGAACCCCAAGCATTCTCAGATTGGGATCCTTTTTAATGATCATAGAAGCTATTGGCCAGGTATGCAAGATAAAGACAGTCAGGAGAGCAAACCACCCGAAGAGAATTTTTATTCGTCTGGCAATATCTTCACAGGATTGTAGAATCTAGAACAAATTTTAATGTCTGTCACTCCTGTTATTATTGTTTTTCTTTATTGACTTTATCTATCTAGCTGACATAAGCATCAGCAGTTTCATGTGATCAAGAAACAATGGCTGTATAACAAAAGTTGCAGCATCAAGGGATAGTTGGATAAAAGAAAAATAAATATCCAAAATAACTAAAAAGAAATCTCTTTTCTAAACTAAATTCATGCTTCTAAAGAACCAAAAAGAAATCCAAACCAAGATTTGTCTTTTTTCCGATACCTGGACGTTACTTTGATGACCATCTTTGCAAGTTTTTCGTACGTAATTATTTATTTCGAGGACCATTTCTATAATTTCTCGACGACGTGAATAAAAAACGTAAACCTAGAATGCAAATAGAATAGTGAAAAATAAAAAATATTTCTATAAGTGCAAACAAGTCCCATGGATTTTAAAATCAATCCTTCGATAGTTTATACATCTGAATTTAGTATTTGAAAATAGAATTTCTTCAGAAAACCAATATAACTTTATACATATAGTGTTCATCTTCTATAATCCTTAGATATAATATCTCCTATATCTATTCATTTAATACCTTTAACACGAATATACTGTAGATAAAGGAAACACTGATATTTTCGAATATAAATCCCCAGTCTCCCCACTCAGCGAAGAGGTCGATATACTGTAGACCATTGAAAACAGTGATTACAGCGATGAGGGTCAAGCCGAGGATATATCGGGTGTTCTCGAGACGTCTGGCAACGCAGTCGAGTGGCCAGGAACCCAGACACTTGTAAATCATCACGTTGTCCTTTACGAAATTGTTTCTGTTCATATTTCCCAAGTCTACACTGTTCGAAGGATAGTTCATACGATACTGTAGGTTTTTTAAAATTGTACTTGCGTAACAGTCAATTTTCCTACGTTGTCAATTACACGTGCAATTACCTCGATACTCTTCAAGTCCCGTAATTCTTTTTACACCCGTAATATTCTTCCCCGTAGTGTTACATCTTCAATTGATTTAAATTGCCGGCAATTTTCAGTTGTACCACCCGCCATTTTGCGGTGGGGTTATCGAGCGATTTCTCTAGACTCTCGTATTTTATTCATGCCCCATTTCAGTCGACTTTCTCTCTCTTCTTTATTCTTCTTGCATTTCTCTTCTGTGCATGCTGAGATCTCAAGATTACGTGATCCAATGCTCTGTTATACCTTTTCAAGAACCTAACCTAACTATTCATTTGAGGAATCCTAGTGATAGTTTGGAAATTGTCAACGAACTCGCAGTGTTGTTAATCAGTTGAAAATTTATTCTACTGTTCGACTCTGTAGTTCAATCAAAAGGTACGTTACATAATTTGTAAAATATCTTAGATATTATATAACGTTTTATAAGAGGAAGTTCTTGCTTTTTTCCCGCTATTATATCGCTGGGTACAGATAATGGGAAATGATTGCAGAATCAAAGTATACTTTTTCTTTTAACAACAAGTGGAGGGCGCGTTAGGGTTTACCTGAAAATAAAGTTGTAGGTAAAATAATAAGCATTGAGAGTCATAAAGATAATGCCTCTCCATAATACCTTTCATTTACACATACTTAGATCATTTTTGAAACTTTGTATCAAGTTTTTTAAAACAACAGTCTCATAAGATTTAGGAATTACAAGAACTCTTCTTTATTTTTACAATTATTTTTATTAGTCTATATTCTGGCAAATGGATTCTCTTAGGTGATAAAAGTGTTATTTAACCCGGGAAAGGTCGCGCGACTCTGTTCTTCGTTAAAAAAGCATTGAGTTGGGTTGTTTCAGACACCTCACGCGCCTGCTTCCGCGTTAAACTGTAGGTATTTATACAATTCAGTCTTTCCCCCATTTTTAGGACGTCCCATTATTGGACCTTTCTTAAGTTGAATCTTCAGTTTCTTCAGTTTCGATTGACACATTGCGTTCATGATTTATGAATCGAGATGCAAACTTTGTAATCCATCTAGAGAGAGGCGTAGAATTCTTCTGGTGATCAGCTGGTCGCATAGATTTGAAAAATCTCCTTAGCCACTGAGATCGTGCATTGGACACTTGTGAATCTGTTTCTAATAGTTTGTGAACATTGAAGGCGTTATGGCTTTCATCCTGATAAGTTTCAGCCATTTGTTCCATAGACTCTTTTCTAGTTTCTTCAAGCCTAACGTAGTTGCTGCTGGTTTGAATGTTTCTGAAGTGTCCTTGAAATTTCTTAGTACTTTCGCATGATTCATCTAAAGACGATGATTGATCCAAACGGTCAGATTCCTGGGATTTATGCTCAAAGTGAAATATTTTCTTATTCTCAAATTTCTCTAGGATCACATAGATTAGATCAAGGAAGAACTCAAAGCTTTTTACGAGAATCTTTATGGCCTCTTCCTGGACCAGGTTACTCGCCACAATGAGGTCCTTGAGTGGCATCAAGGGCTTCTCTAGGAACTTAACAGAGAAGAGCTTTAATCCCGCCTCCCAGAAACTGGCCAGCTTCGCGTGCTCCCCTAATTCTGCCAGACTCCTGACTCTTGTAACATCCAGTAGAGCCGGCAAAGGATCCAGTGTCCTCAGAGGTAGGATCAGACTCTTCAGAGAGTCCAAGCATAATTCTAGGATAATGGACCAAGCTCTCGTGAAGGACCTAACTAGTCCTTTCAGATCGAATAATTCGAGGAGACGCTCTTTGACGTTAATGATCTTTCTCAGGATGGTTTTGCTTAGGAATTCAATCTTTTCACGAAATATTTCACTCAGGACTCTGGGCAATGTGGCAACGGCTGACAGAAACATACGGAACCGTCTCTCCTTATGTTGAATTGTTTTTGTGGAAAGCTCGAAGAGGTTAGTTAGGCAACTTTTGAACCAGTGGAAAGTTTCGTGATAGTGTGACACGATGGCGTTGCCAATGGCAACGATGTGAGAAATTTTCCAGTAGCCAGGAATCATCTTCAGAAACCCAGTGAGGTCCTCGTAACAGGCTAAGAGCTTAGAGTTTCTTCTGATCTCGTGCCAATTGGATTTCAAGTGGTTGCTCACCTTGATACAGAGCTCGGACATCGTGGTATCAGGTGGTAGGTCCTTGATCAGGTGGATCATTTTCTCATAGAATAAATTGATCTTGGAATTAGTGTGAATACCCGTGATCAGTTTTTCCAAGATGTTATAGGTCATGAGTAACAAGTTCACAAGTGATTCGAAGATGTTCGATATGATTGGATTGCACCAGGTAGCTATTCTAGTTTTGGCCAAATTGAACTCGGCTTGACTCAACCCACTGAAAGGCTCTAGAGGATTCAGTATGAACTCCTCAAGGAACTTCCAGGTAAGATCATGAAAATTAGCAATCAGGTGAGTTCTACTCGTAGAAGATGTCCAGTCGGTCACGAACCTTTCAAAGATGTCGGTTTTATCTTCGGAACTAGCTTTGGACTTTTCGATCACTGGGTATACCTCCGGCTCTATAGCTCCAGCTTGGTGAACCAATAGCTCTTTGAAGGACTTACTTTCTTCGTGATAACTCCTCACATCCGTTTCCCAGTTCCGGGAGGAACTCCAGGAATCATGGATTGCTGAACTAGCTAGGGATTTGTTCCCGGTGGAGTACATAAGACTCAAACCAGTTCCAACAATTTGCAGAAGTCCAAGGAGTTTTTTTACAATCGCCAAACTTGTCTGACAGAAGACAAATTTTCCTGGCAGCACAGCAATACTTCCATTGGATAATAATGTGGTCAGCGCAATCTCAGCAATTCTGCCAAAACAACTCACGATTTTGACAGCCAGCGCAACCACTAACGGTGTTATTGTTGGAAATTTGTGTTCCAGATAAACTCGTAAAGGTATAAGGATCATCCTGGCTATCGTAACCCAACGATCATGACTGCCATTGTCATTACTAATAATGTCACTCGATTTTGGATGTCGTACCAATAAATCCTGGAAGTCGTTTCCATTCTTATCAATTTTCTCTAATGGTGGACGCTCCAGTTGTTGGTAACTCTCATCTGGTATTTTTGGTAAAACATCCTTAGATATCCTCTTCTGAGTAATATTTGTATTTTCCCCAGATATGAGTCCACGATTTTCCAATATAGTCAACTTGAGAAATCCATCCTCTATTGAATCACTTGGCGATTGACTTCTGATTGACTGTAGAGTTTCTTCATTATCACTGTACGACTCGGATATTTCTGATGGAGCACAAAGGGAATTAGAAATAGCAATGGTCAAGAAACACCCGATAATAAAAATACGTTTCATTTTGTTGAAAAAAAAAATGTTACGGCAAGTATGAATTACATAACAAGACTAGCAACGATTGACTAGATATTTAGGTATAGACATGGTCGCGAGCAAGTTCAGGCGAACAGGGTCAAATTGTCATTACTTGGCGCGATATATATACGTACAAGAGAAAGTTCCTGTTTGCTTAACTTTTTTCTGACTTCCTGTAATAGTTTTGTGACTCTGGCCAATAGCGCGACTTGATGTGCTCTGATTTCCGCTTTGAAAAAAAGAAACAAGCATTCGATTTTTGCGGTTACGCAAGCAATCTTTATATCCTTTCGTGGGAGAAATGACTTACAAACAAGCTGAGGTAATTATGCCGAGTCAGCTGTGGCAAAAACCAGGTAGCATCGGTGACCGGAAGTAATACGATCCTTCCAGCTGGTTTGGTCAAACACTTAAACGAAAGTTTTACAAATTTTTAATTAAACGAGCAGATATTCCTGATTAAAGTGTTGTTATCTTAATTGATGTTGATCAAGACCATAATCTTGTAGACCTATGTCTAGTAGAATTCTACTTCCGTTCTTAGATTCTATTTTACGAGATGTCCTGACATGAGATGGGAGAAAAGAAATTGTGTAATTTTTTTTCCTTGGCTTCTTGCCTGTTTAAAGTGCCGAAACACACTTATTCGTGTTCCATGTGCCTTATCTTGTATTAGGTCGAATGATAAGGAGTGTGCTCTAACTGGAGGCGTATGCATAGATGAAAAATGGGATTTTAATGTCTGATATGATTTTTTATGTTGTGCTATCGTATTTGTCAAGCAACAGCAACGTGGAAGTCCAGGGTGTCCCAAGTGTTTCTCTCCGTAGTTTCCTATCGGAAACCTAGATACAGGAAAGAGAGAAACACCTGGACATCTTATATCTCTAAAAACTGTCACTTGAAATACGAGGAACTATGGTGATGCACACACATACGGGCACCCATACATGCGCGCTCCACATGAATCTTTGTTATACTTTTCGCGAGGGCTACAGACTCAATAATTCTATACTGTTGTGAAAGCAGCTTTATATTAACGTGTCTTCGTCGACGAATTCCGTGCCAGAAATTCCAAAGTACTTACTTTGAACGCACTAATAGTATTCTAAGACTATAGGATTTTTGTTATTAGGCTTTTACCGTGGGTATAATATGCTCTAAACAGAAAGTTGACGTTGGTTTTGAGTTTAGAGATTCGCATAATGAATGCAAATTTATATCAAGTAATGCACGGACCCGCCAAGTAGTATTCGACCAGGAATCATTTAAAGTTTTATTATTATTAAATGACCATTAAATCATAAGTAGCGAAGACGTTTCGGAAAATTTTGAAAATACAATTAAAATGATGGGAGAAATTCACAGCACTCCTGTACCTGGCATAGTTTTTTACACGTAAGTATTTTTTGGCGGGATAACATATACTAAAAATATATTTCTTACTATATTCTACTTATATGACGTTTCGTGGGTGAAGTTGTAGTACATTAAAAATGGATAAGGGATTTGGTTTTTTTCTACAGAAAAATCATGCACAATATAAAACGCGGACAACTACGCTTTTGTCATTTAACTGTAAATAATTTTTAAACTATTTTTTTTTCATGTTAGAGACACTTCGCTTCTTTTCAAATAGCTTTTTCAACGTCATTCTTGTCCTTTGCACTTGAAGTTGTGCACAAAAGGTAAAAACACTTAATAAGCAGATATCACGTACAATCGACAAAAAGATAACTCGATCTTTTTATTTATAAATGAGAATTGTCAGCAGACACTGGCAAACGGTGGATAGAGAACATATGCAACCGTATCCATAAAAGTCGTTTAATTAAAAGTCATATTTTAAAACAACCCCAACTTCCAGTCCCGCACCCTCGTATCAACTGGCTGGTAAAACCGTAAACCGTAGTCACTTTGTTACATTTAATTGGTATGATCCCACGAGTTGCCAGGAATGAAAAAAAAAATAATCGTACAGACAATACCGATAAACTTTCTCTGATCTTTGAAAAAAAATATGACGTGTCCAATATAAAAGAGATAGTAGAATTAAAACTATCACAAGTGTTATAAAAAAAATTTCCAATATCAGTATCCAAAGACTTGATACATTATTTCATTTAATTGTCAGAGAACTTGGGGGATTTATACGTGATTTATTGAAAATAGTAATTTTGGGACCTCATAAATACAAAAATATATGTATTGATTGATATCACGGTCTTTGATTGATTTGAGTGATTGAGATCAATATTTTGTTCATCATTCGTATGTTCTGTCGTCCTAATTATAATTGTCTTCAACATGTCTTTGTTTCAACTGAATATATAGACACAATGGTACAGAGTATATGGCGAATTGGGTACAGCTTATCACTTTACCATTGTAAATCCATTGTTATCACGTACGCTCTGTTCTCCTAGTCCATAATGCGCCTTTGGCCTGCACCACTGGACACTACATCGATTGATATGCGTTTACTCCGTTAGGTATTATGCGACATTACTCGATTCGAACACTAACCTGCCGATTGTCCCGGAGCAATAGTCAGTCGTACAATTTCTCCGTAAATTATACAGACAGATATATTTTACGTTTTTGGACCAGATTAAAACTCGCACTGAAATTAATTTCCGTAATTTTTAAAAATATATATATAAATATATATATACATTTTACTCGCTACTCGAAAATTGGGGCTCAGTATGGCGGTTGTTAACTTATTTTCTTGCCACGGGTGGCGCGACGAGCGATAGTTGTTAAAATAGAGAATGGCGTCCCATAGTCATAGCGGCCATAGCGTATCAAAACAAAGTCATTTGACCGAAGGTGGATCTGAGAGTGTAAAAGATGTTAAAAGTAATTATTTATTCAGAACAACGGCTTTAATTATTGTGACACAAATGCACACGGAGTGTCACTGCGGAAAGTTCGATCAGTTTAAAGGATTTATCTCGCTGTCATTAGTCTTTATGCTAAATAATTATTTCTCACATCAGTGCAGTGAATGTTTTTCGCACGATAGAGCTTTATTACAATTACAATGGCTGTCGTTGATATTTGTGCTCGTGGCGGTGGCTGGCAATAACGTTACGTTACGCTCTGGCGTCTTACCAAAGGATTCCTAAACTACAATGGCGTCACCACGCGACCCCCAGTATTCTGTGCTCACCTGATTTCACCATTATTACCGTGTATCAGTGTTATCGTCTAAAATCGGCTGGAGGGATTATGCGGTATTAGCCGTAAATGCTTCTAGGATATAATCGAGGTAAATTAAATCAAGATATGTAACCTATAATTACACGTATCGATACTGCTGGACCACTTAGATTAAGTGAAAACAGAGGCAGCGTTTCATTACGTAGAGATCAGTTTGTTTTGTCTCTTCTTTTGATTAAGTTAATTCCGGGAAAATCTTCCCTTAGGAAAGTTATCTCTACCTAACTTGTTTTTCTCGGCGTTTCGCGACACCTGACGCGTGGCTACGTGACGTGTTTGCGTTTTACGTAACTCTCAATCTAGGAACGATCTCTCGTGCCGTGAACGGAATTCAAATTCATGACGACATTACGCTTCTATTCCAATTTCCCCTATTGCCTATAATCGCATACGTCTTTCTAGAATTTATGTATATACGTTCCCGTGTTTCTCTCTTTCTTTATCTGTCCGAAATGCTTTCTGCGTTTAGTTCTTTCTTTCACGGTTTTCTTCTATCGCGTTTGTACGCACGAGAAATTCGCAGTCAAGCAACTTGTCGCTAGTTTCATTACATTGAATTTAAACTTCTTTGTTCATTTCAGTGATTCATAATCCGTTCTTGCAACGGAGCATGTACGTTTGGAGTGAATTTGGCGATGGTGGTGAGTATAACTAAAATGCTTAGCATAGTTAAAATTCTTATATCTTTGTATATATCAATTACTTGTCTGTGTTGATTTTTAATCAATTTCGTGCCCTACCTTCACTTCGTGGTAGCCCTATCTTTACTTTATTTCGTGCCCTACTTTCGGTAGTGGACCCTAGTGCAGTGGCCACCTGAGTGTCCTTTGGATACTGTTCTCGACGTTCACGGATTAGCTGCACCAGCTTCGGTGAGGACTCCCAATTTATTAATTGGTGAAGGGATTTCGATCTGTGACGTTCCCGATTTGTCGCTCTCTGAACCGCGCACTATTTGCCTGACGCTTACTCCGACCCTCTCTACCTTAACCTAGCAGCCTGAGCGGCCGCGCATTTTCGTTACCGTCTGCTCCCGTTCCTGCATCCAGTTTCGTTTGCTGATTTTACACGATCAGCACCTGCGGTTGCGTTTCTCGATTTTATACGTTCCCAAAAATCGAAAGCATCCGTTAAGTTATCGTCTTTCTGATACGTTCCGTCAGAGCTTTCGTTTTGGTGGAGTTGGGCCTGTTCCATCCCAACTCCTAGTTTATACCGGCTCGTCAATTCCCGGTGGAATAAGAATTGGCTGGCGCCCGCCTGGCATGCGGATGCACGAACGAAGGGTGGACGGACCAAGGTAACGTAGGTTGGTTCCCGAAGATAGTTCGTTCTCGGATTTTGTTATCGGTGTCGAGTTAAGAAAAAATATACGTTACAATATATTTATAATTGTCTAATTACAAACAGTTGTCAAGGCTATACAGACACTTTTGGAGCATTAATGTTCTTTTCTCCTCAGGTATTTCTTTAGGAAAATTTTCTATTTCCAATAATTTTTTTTTAAACGGTGACGTGTGGTAAGTCAACGTAAATCAATGGAAAACCTTTGGCAAGAAACTATTGGCAATGGGGAAATTTTTTAGCCAGTATTCACTTTTTTGAATCTTTCCTTAGATATTGCCCTCGGGTTGATAACAGTTCGTCAGTGCTGATTAAGATTTCAGACTTACGTCTGTTTTGGGAATAAAATAAATTCGCCTGAGGCGTGATTCGAATCTGCGAGAATTCCTTGGCACCTGCGTTGATCTCGGACTTCTTCCGGGAATTATCCTTAGCGAAATTGTCTTTTTTTTAAAATATACTTTAGTCTTGGAGGTGATTAGAGCTTTTTGTCTCCTATAGTCTCCACTATAAGTCTAGTAACTTTATTTGTAAGGGCGAGCCAACTGTTTGAATGAGGCGACTTTTGAATTTCATCGGTTCGTGGTGCCATTCCAAATGAAAGTTGCGTATAACCTGTTAAAGAAAATATATGTATTTTTAATATAATTTCCTTTAAAATTATACAATTAACAATAGATAACTACGAAAGAAACTAGAATTTCAAGTAACTCGAACAAATTTGAATTACTTATTATCACTATGTAACTAGTAAAAGTTGATTATATAGATTTTATTGTAAAGCGTTCTGGAAAGCAGATCGTTTAGATTGCAATAATTATTGCGTTCCCTTAACGTATATTTAAGATTATTTTCAGCAACGTCAATTGTCAACGAACCTTTGTCAGAAGAGTCTCCATTTCCAGTTGCGCGAACCGTTTACCAATGCAAGTCCTCGGACCAAAGCCAAAAGGCATATAAGCAAATGGATGAGCAGTTTTGGCAGAAATAACATCCTGACTTCCCTGCAGCCATCTTTCCGGAATGAATTCATCTGGCCTGGGAAACTGTTCGGGATCTTGCGCCAATATGCCATGACAGGCTATTACGTCGATCTTGAAAGACAATAACGTCAATAATAATAGTGATAGTAACTGTGATACCAATAGTACTATCAATGACAGCGAGGATGACTGTCATACGTCAACTAGAATTGCAAACAGATAATAGCCATAACAATAACAGAAATGTATCCGTCGATACATAACCACTAAATGGCACGGACTATCGATTTCAAATTGCCCGCCGTAACTTGTCTGACGCCATATTGCCGATACTCGGATTCTGTTAATGTAACAAAATGGCCTGAAAATGATGGATTTATTTTTTAGCAAGGATTTCCAGTGCCGCTCTGACTTGACTCTTTGTTATGGTGTACTTTCTGTTGAACGGATTTTGAAACTCGAAAATGACTAATTAAACATTTATATTTATCGAACACTCAAGATGGTCGACGAAAGGTTCGAAAAATACGAATTATACTTACACCACTGGGAATTTTATAGCCTTCAAGTACAATGTCCTTTTGCATAGTTCTTAAATTACCAATAGCGATGGGTGACATTCTCAGGGTTTCCTTAATGCAGGCTTTCACATAGGGAATTTTATTAAGCGCCTCGTAAGTTATTGGCGAAGCTTTCTCCGGCAATACCTTCGCTGCTTCTTGATGAAGCTTTTCTTGGGCTTGAGGATTAGTCGCAATATGATAGAGAGCGCTTGCGGTGACATTGCTGGTCTAGGGAATTAAAAGAAAAAAAATTATGAAACTTGACATGGTATAATTCAACGAAGGTGAAACTCATGAAAATTCATTATATTCCCTAGAAAATTGTCGGGCTTGATATATGGCAAGACATGTAATACAATAATTATTGGAATAACTGATTAGAAGCTTGTAAAATAAAAATTATAATTAAAAAACATTATTACAGTATCTATTCCTGCAAGCATCATGTCCATTATCATGACATTTGCTGTCTGCTCGTCGATAGATACAAGTCGCTGCAGCATACTTAGTTCCTCGGTGCCTATTGACTTTGACTCACGTAGTTTCTCCCTAGCTTCGTCAATGTATCGTTTACCAATTCTGAAAATATACAATCCTCTAGATGAAAATTTCTCTATGCTACGTATGGTTACGTTTCACTCACAAGTATTTTCCATCGTAGACTACAGATTTGAAAGAATTTGTATTTTAAAATAACAAAGCAGGAAATTTCACTAGACGCACACTTACCCACTTATGGTGTCGAAGGTATGAAATAATTTTTTCAAATTTCGTGTCCTATAGACTTTCCACAAGGAGGGAAGAACTTCCAATTTATAGAAGAGATCGAACATGTCGTGAACAGCATTTATCATTCTTTGAGGCTCCGCATTTGCGGGCAGACCAAATTCAAGACATCCGAGTCTGTGGTCCAGTGCGATTGCGCAAATAGCTGAAATAAATTCTTTTTTATTTCTTCATCAATTTCGTAACCCCTTTAGACTATCGGAAGTATATGTATACGTATAGGCTCTAGAGTGGCAGCATAATTTTGGACAATCTCAATCCTCTTATGATATAGTATATTGAATATGTGTTCCGGAAACTGAGGATATACCGTCAGAAAAGAAGCGTACCAGTTTAAAGATTAAAAGGCCATAAGGTCTATTTAATATTAAGATGTTTCAGTGCCTCCATTATTTTAAGAAATTTTAATGGATACGGCTGTGTGATGAGCCTCGGAGTGGGGATTATTGACAGGCGCTGATTGGTCAGCATCCCCACTCAAGGGCATGAACTGACATGGACATCTGACTGCGCATACTTACACTCAAGCGCCCATTTGTTCATTTCATTGTTAAAGCTTTCCGGAAGTTCCAGAGTTTCCGGATCTCGAAGTTTGCGCATTTTTTCAATGAAGTCCTGAGCCACCTCATTGATTTGTCCCACGTGAGGTTTTATTGTTCGAGGTTGCATCATGTGCTGATTTACTTTGGAACGAAAATTGTGCCAATCCTCGCCTTGGCTGGAGTAGTTGAGAAAACATTTTCTTTTACAATTACAAAAATTTGACAAAGCACAGGTTAATATGAGTCCTTTAGTTATTTACAAGAAATTATTCTGAATTATTAACAACATACAGAAGGCTCACACTATACTTCCCAACAGCTGAACAAGAACAACCGTAGAGATCAACCCGATCCATTCATCCCTGCTCGTCGAATTTTGCAAATTGCAAAATTATTACACAACGGCAAGATGCAGGGTGACGAATAATTGATGATCCCAATAAATAAAATTTACGAGCAAATCTTATCTTCCTCGAGGACAAACGATAATAACGATGCAAAGTATTTTTTTTAACTTTTGACATCATAGTACCGTTCACACGATAATGTGTCACACTATGCCAGTTCTCGATCAGAAAAAGAAGTTACATAAGTTTCGCCGATAAGATTGTACCGAATGTAGAAAATAATATTTTTCTCAATTATCTCTTACCTCGTAGATAATCCATAATTTCCTTTATACAACTCGTGCCTCTCCTTGCGATACTGCCTCATTGTCTCCAAAGAAATTCTGGTCGGCCATCGACCTTCTGTTCTGTACATTTTCTCGCTGAGTTCCGGATCAAACAGAAATACGACTGTTCGACGATGCGGTATACCGTCGAGTTTAACAATCGGTCCATACTGCTTTTTCAAATTATGCATTTGTTCCATGACCGGCCGATTTCCGAATTCACCTTTGGATATAATTCAATATAACGGCAAGCTGTGCTGAATTAACGTTTCAACGAGCTGCGCGATTGTTGTTATACAGGGTGGGCTAATAATTATCACTACCTTCAACGTATTCGAAACTATTCGAGTTTGAAAGAATACACATACGTATACAGTTACCTATAATATAGAGTTACTCAAGGTCATCATGATATTATCTAATATAAGATCTCAGCTTATCGCCATGATTTTCAGAAAGTGTTAATTATCTATCAGGATACTTCACTCTGAATAACGTAACCCAGCGAAAGACAATATCTGGTCTGCATAACGTGGACTGGTTATGTGATAACATTGACGTTACATAACCGAGGGGCAATTTAAAGCTAATGCGTGAGTTACGTGCAATATTTGTCTTTGCTGGCCATGGTATTCGAATGGTAAAGATTGGGAAGCTTTAAAATGGTACTTATCATCTTTGTCAAATTTTTATCCATTAGTAATAAGTAGTTTTGGACTGTCCGTGGACCTCGTGTGATTATATGAATAACGTTAATGTTATAAATAATGTATATGTTACAGAACTGTGCTCTGTACCTATGTAAGGAAGAAATCTGAACATGTTTCCAATGATTGGCAGTGCCCTTGGTCCTGGTATTTCATCGAATGACTTGGCCTTGTTCCATTCCGTTTCCTCAGGAGTCTTTACATCCAGTTGTAACGCTGTACTGGCGTAACGTTCAATCAAGCCAATATTAGGCACGTTAGTTTTTGCACGACCGAGCAAAGCACTGCGAACCAACATTGCTCTTTGGTATGATGTGGAAAGTTTCTTTGTGCAATTTCAATTGGCAACACTTTAAGAATTTTTTGTGCAATTTCAGATTGTCCTACTGACGTTGATGACTGGATTGGAATATTCACTGGACCCACTGCACTGTCAACCGCTAACGTCAAGACTTGTCTAGTGAATGACGAGCAAATGAAACGTGGTGCTGTGTTTAATGATAGGATTACGTCATCAAGTAATTTATCCTACTGATCTAGCAAGCTATATGTAGAGTGAGCCAGTAGAAACGCACCAGCAGAAGTTGGCCGCAAGTGGCTGGCACGGCAGTGTGGCCTCTTAAAAAAAATGACAGCTACACACAAATGACAGCACACTGACAGTTCGCATAGCAATA